>JBBMKC010214474.1:0-23010 GCA_037834085.1 Bipalium vagum | reverse complement strand
ATGTTAAATCGATTGGTTATCCTTTGCTGTGCAATTAATGTTTAAGCTAAATAATTTATTTTAAAGGTTAATGTCAACACATAACAAATTTTGCTATTTTATTTAAATTTTCACCAGATTATTAATCAAAATGATTAAGTAAAACAAACAGCGAGAATTAATGCAACTACCCAATATAAACAAATAGATAAATAATAAATAATATATAAATAAAATAATGAAATTTTTTACATATTTGTATATTTTTTGAAAAATTTATAAAAAGGAAATTACTAAAAATAAAAATATTAATAAAAAAATAATATCAGGCGGTAAATAAGATAAATGCCTAAATAGAAATAGAATAAATAAAGAAATGATATAAAGAAAGAAGACGATTGCTATTTTGAGAGAATCAGAGAGAGATATTGGTATAAAAAGGAAGGTTGGAGATTTAAGAAGGACTACAAAATACCATACACAATCCAGGGTTTAATCAAAGAATCCAGAAAATCAAATTAAATCTCATGCGCCAAAGGTAACTAATCGCCGACTAGTTTCACTTCAAAACATTCTACAGTTCGTAAACCAACGCAAAGATTTTAATATTAAAAAACGGAAAAAACAACATAAAAAGCAAAAAACCAACCACAGGAACATCCAGACCCTTATATGCCCAAATATTTTGATTAAAAAGTAAATTATTATTATTATCCTTTCGTCTGTTAATAAATCTTCATTTTCTTTTTACGTGTTGCACCAAGTGTGGCAACGTTTTGTTTCATACTAATATTTCTTATAATATATTAAAGACAGTTGTTAACCTGTTACACTGGTAGTAACAATGTCTGACTCTCTCATAACCCAACTGTAAATCCAATTCCATTTGATCGATTATCTAATCCATAATAAATCTATCGATTTCATAATGATATTTGTTAGACCAGACAAAGTTTGTCATAAATAAATAAGTAATTACTCAGACCAGGACCTGAAGATCAATTAATTTTCTTTTCCATTCCCCTGACTTTCTTTTTTTCTGTTCTTATTTCACACGCTAAGTCGTCCTTTTCTGAGGTCCTCTGAGCCTAAGAGCGAGCGGATTTTTCATTAATAATAATAACCTTTAATAATAAATTCAATCAAACTTAAATATCGATCAAGGACGATACTCACGCGTTGTGTACAAAATCATATTACTTCAAAACATATTTTGGGACCCCGAATTATTATCTCAGTAATTTTATTTAAAAGCTTAAACATACAGCTCCACATATTTGCACCCTTTTAGGATCTTAACAGCAGCAACAATAATAATAACAATAATAATAATAATAATAATAATAATAATAATAATAATAATAATAATAAAAAATAAAATTCCAAATAATGCTGAGAAATTAAAATGTGTTTATAAAATAAATGGCGTTGTTTAAATGCTCCAAAGTTTGTTTACTGACGGCAGAAATTTGAATTGGTACTTAAGAATTTTGATTTGCGTCTGACACTTTCCGTTCTTATTCGATTATTTTACGTTTATTTCACATTTGGAGGTTGACATGATCTGCACAGTGCTCACTGTGGTCGCCGTGCTGGTCACCATCGTCTGGTACAGACGGTCAAGAAGGTCGATTCATTTACCCGTTGGACTCAAGGAAGCTCCCATCGAGAGAGGCCTGCCCCTCTTCGGAATATGGCTCTGGCTGAAGCGTCCGCTGTGCGTGCACCTTGCGCAGCTTGGTAAGAAGCACGGACCCCTGTTCCGCGTCATGATGGGCATGAGGGAGATGGTTGTGCTGAACTCTTACGACGTGGTCAGGAAGACTCTAAAGGACAACGGGGACACGTTCTCGGGCAGGCTAAACATGCACGTCGTCAAGGACGTGACCCACCAGGCCGGGATCATGTCCATCGACGGCGAGGTGTGGGCCCGGCAACGCTCGTTCCTGCTGCAGGTGCTGCGCGACTTCGGGCTGGGAAAGTCGCGGTCGGCGGAGATCGTGCGGGACGAGTGCGACCAGCTGCTGGACGAGCTGGACCAAGTAAGCAGCCAGCCGGTCGACTTGAGCCACCTGGTGGCCCTCTATTCGGCCAACGTCATCTCCAAGTTCATCATGAGCTACCGCTTCACCAGGACGGACCCGAAGCTGCTCGCCGTTGAGCAAATGGTCAAGGAGATCCACCGCGGCTCCGACCGCAGCAAGCAGATGACGCTCATGTTCCCGTTCCTGCACCATCTGCACGCGGTCACTGCCCTGCTGGGCGGCGTGTCGCACCACAAGGGTATCTTAGAGGTGTTCCTGTTCTTCAAGGACCAGGTTGACAAGCATCTGGAGCGATTGGACGAGGTCCAGGGTGAAGGCCACGACCTCATGGACGTATTCCTGCTCAAGCAGCGCCAGCTCATGGAGAAGGATGGTACCGTCGGCAGCTTCACCAACATGCAGCTGACTCGGAGCTCTTTCGAACTGTTCGGCGCCGGCTACGAGACCACTTCAGCCTCGCTCGGCTGGGCCTTCATGTTCATGGCGCGCTTCCCGCAGGTGCAGCAGCGCGTACTCGCTGAGATCGTTGATCTTGTAGGAACCGAGCGCCGACCCACCATGGACGACCGCAAGCACCTGCCGTTCACAGCGGCCGTGCTCGACGAGGTCCAGCGCATGAGCGCCGTGGCGCCTCTCGCTATCAACCATCGGACGCTGGCCGACTCGACCGTGGATGGTCTCTTTGTGCCGAAGGACTCACTGGTCGTGCCCAACCTGTATGCGTGCCTCTTCGACCCAGACGTCTGGCCACAGCCCGCCGAGTTCCGGCCCGAGCGCTTCCTCACCCGTGACGCCGACGGCCAGTGCAAGTACTCGCCCCGACCCGAGCTCGTCCCCTTCGGCATGGGCAGGCGCCAGTGCCTGGGAGAGTCGCTGGCCAGGATCGAGTACTTCCTGTTCTTCACCGCCGTCGTCCAGGCCTTCAAGATCAGCTTCGCCCAGCCCGTCGACGACAACGCCTACGCAGACGCGCTCGACGGAACGGAGGGCGACGTCCGCTTTTGCAAACTTCGAAGCTTTACCATTGAAAAGCGGCACTGATTTTCGATAGTGAAAACAACAATGACGACAATGAACACGCCCACGCCTTGCGCTCAGATAATCAATAAATCAATAAATCGATATCCCTTCTTTATCGATCTTTTAGTTGATATCGAATAAACGCATTAGCACTTCGCTCTTTTGAATCCGCCAGACAAGACTGGACCTCTGATAATATTATTAATAATAAATTGTGCTAATAATAATAATAATAATAATAATAATAATAATAATAATAATAATAATAATAATAATAATAATAATAATAATAATAACAATTATGATAATACATTCACAAAGCAGAAGCTGCCAAAGGTGTCCTTTGAAGGATTCCTCTTTCCATTCGGAGCTTTTTCTAAGGAGAGTTGAGGAGGAAGAATTGGTCGAACGAAGCCAAAGGAGGTCTCAGCATCGATCAAGGTCGCTCTTTCAACGAGCTTTAGCGACAATCTTCAGCTTCTTTAGTCCTTCTGCCCTCCTCCTAAGCCTTACGATGGGAGTTTCGGTTTCGATCTATTTTCTTTTTGACCTCACGTCCAAAGGGACGACACGGCGAGGTCGAGGTTCAGCAGAGATAATTTGATTTGTGAATCTTTGGTCTGTGGAATCTTTGCAATATGTTGTCGAAGACCTTCGCCTTCTTTGGTATCAACTGAAAACTACTGAACCCATCAAGATCCTTTTATATGAGCACTGCAAGCAATCCTGGCTGCATGGGGGACATTTTACCTCTCCCTCCCTGCTGACCCCCCATTTTTCACGACGAGGAATATTTAAAATGTTTCAGGACTGACAAAGGAAAAGGAAAGTATCCAAATCGGTCATTATTGATTGATAAAGGTTTAAAAATAAAGGGTATGGAGAAGGAAGGAAAACCTTTTCCCAGAGAAAAGTGATGGGAGGAGTTGAGGAGGAATTCATCATTTATGATTGAGGAATTGCCCAGTTACCGAAACGGGAGTGGATTCGGATCTAAAAAAGAAAATAAATAAACCTATGTAGGAGAAAGCAAAGTCAGGTCTGGTACCTAAAGAGAAAAGAGAAAAAAATATGTAATACTTAAATAACCTACGCAAATGGGAGAGTTACAAAAAATCAAGTGAACATAAAAACTCAAGTGGCACAGTAATTACACATAATTCATTGATTTTATAATTAAGTCTAATGAAGACTAAATAAAATAATAAAAATAAAATATTATATTAATATATTAAATTAAAACTCAAAAATAGAATAACAATAATAAAACATTTAATTACACAAAATAAATTAAATTAAAAAAAAAAAATAATAATGGTGGTATTCATGGTAATGAAGAATGAAAATTAAGCAAATATTAAATAAGTAGTAAGCAATTACGTCAGTGATGATTTAAAATTACGTCAAAAGGAATAAATGGGAATGATATCATTTATGATAATCTTAGGAACACTAACACACATGATAAGGAAATAGTATAAATACCTAAAGGAAAATCATAAAAATTCCTCTTCAGAAATTTCTAACAATTAGTTTATCATAACTAAGAATTGACTTTTTGAAAATTAGAGTTTATCATAACTTTTAAAAATCACTGTTTGTCTTATTTGTGATCAGTACACTACCTTAAGGAGTCAGATTAAGATAGAGTATACACACCCTCACAAAACTTGATAATAATAATAACAACTAGTGAGTAATCTGACGTGATCTCAGAATTACAATGGCAGAAAATAGTCAGAATCATATGGAAAATACATCAGCAGACTCAAGGAAAAGAGTAGTATAAGTATTAGAAAACTATAATAATACACAAATAATAAAAACTGATGATTACTCCTGAAACCCAGCAGAATTTTTAGATTTTATGGGAGAATATAATATTCAAATGAACGGAAATAATGCTTCTGAAGCAAGCAAAATTAGAAAATTGCAAATATATATAAAAGGGAAAGCAAGAGACATATATTTCAAAATAATGGATGGACCAAGTCAACCAGCTACATTTAATGATCTACGAAAGTTAATGGCAGAACAAATAGTAGGTTCGAGTACAAATGAAGACATGAGTCAAAGATTTTATGAAAGAAAACAGAAGACAGGAGAAAACATGGAGGAGTACACCTACCAACTAATGCTGCTGGCAGAACATGCCTTCGGGGCAAGAAATGACGGCGGTAGTAAAGGATCAATGGTGAGTAGGAATACACCCGTCAATTAGAAATGCGTTAATAGCCTTTTCAGATCAGGATTTAGAAACATTAACGGCTATAGCAAAAAAATTTAGAAGCCAACATGAGTATTGGATCTCTATTACATACATAGAAAATGTACAAACATGTTTTACATGCCATAAGGAAGGGCATTTAAGCGCAAACTGTCCATAAAGAAAGAAAAAAGAATCTCTTTTGCACCAAGGAATAAACCTATAGCAAATAATTATATAAGTAGTAATAATAATCACGGAAGTAGTAACAAAAGTAATAATGGATAAATGAAATGTTTTAGATGTGGGAGAGATAACCACAATGCAAATGAATGCATATGTACCAATTTACATTGTAGCAATTGCGGAAAATCAAGGCATGTATGTAAGGCAAGAACACCAGTTAATAATACAAAGGATTCACCAAGACCACAGGTAAACATTGATGGAAAAATAAAATGTTTCAGTTGCGAACAATTAGGGCATGTGCAGAGAAGCTGTCCAAGATTTAAAAAGACAATTTTACATACAGTAGAGGAATCAGAAAGAATAGAAAGACCAATGCCAGAATATATATGGCAGTTGGAACAAATGTTATTAGAAGAAAGAAGTAAATATGATAGACAAGAGAATGAAGACATAGACCGTGAATACCAAATAGAAATGCATACAGTAAGAAATCCGTATTCACCTCCAAGAACATTTGAACAATTATATCAATGAATGCCAGAATTAGAAGGAGTAAAAGTATCAAAGGAAGAAGTTATGGAACCTTTACAGGAATGGATAAGAGATCCAGTAGAACAAAAATATTTGCAACAGACGTGCTTCCTGCGTTAAGAAGTCCTTTATTAACACAATCTAAAGATAGAGAAGTAACAGAAACGATAGATAAAGTATTACAGAGTCTAGGAAATAGACATGATCTAATATTCAAGTTATTAAAAATGCATAAAGAAGCAAAACCTCCAGGATAATTAAGTAATAGAACAGTTAAAAGTTTTGAAGTAACAATAATATAGGAAGAAGGATATAAAACAAAACAAATAGTAAATCCTTTGATGACGGTGACTGAATTAATACAAAAGATAAAGTAGTCAGCATTACGAACATGTAAATATTTCCTATTATGGAAACCACTCAGTCAAGAAAAAAGCATATTAGAAAATGGATTATTACCAAAATGGGATAACGAGATAAATGTAAAAATTTTACCCAAACAAACAACAAACAATCAAAAGAAGAAATTTTATAAAGTAGATATGTACTCAAATAGGGAAAAGAATCAAATACAAGCTGAACTACAAAGATGGATAAAGGAACCAGAAAGTCAAGAAAAATGGGAAGTGAAGTATTCTCAGCATTACGAAACTGGAGAATAAATCAATATGGAATGCAAGAATTGGCGCATGAAGTTTTAAAAAGTTGAGGAAAATCTATAAATTGGAAATACAGGTTGGCAAAAATCAACAAGGAAGCTAATATCCAAAGTATATGGAGCAATATGGAGATAAAAAATTACAAAGTAAGCATCCAATGGCCGGACGAATTTCCTTCCACCATAATGGTCGATCCATACACAACAATAGATGAATTAAAAGATTGTATAAAGACAAGAACAAATAGAATTATAAAAGTTAAATATTTTGGAAAACCTTTAAATAAACAAAATAGCATCTTGAAAAACGGAATAATCCCAGGATGGGATAATCAATTGGAAATTGACTATCAAGACCAAGTTGAAGAAAACGAGCAAAAGTTAAGTAGAAAAAGAAATGGTAGCATTATTATGAAGTTGGTTAATAAATCCACCCTTACCAGGAAATTGGGAACAAAATGTATTACCAGTGTTACAAAGTGTGCAACCAGAAGAGTGTGAATTACCTGAAAAAACAACAATTATTCATCAAGTATTAAAGGAAATGGCAAAGTATACTATGAATGGTATCAGGCACTTAGAGATAATTCGAGATCAAGTCATTTAAAATGCCTTAATAAGTACCCTGTAACAATACGCTGGCCAGAAGGATATGAAACGCAAAAAATTATAAATCCGTATACGACAATCATGTCATCTAAATAAAGGACAATTTGTAACACAAGAAAGTAAACTTTTATACAAGGCAAGAGCAAAGTCAGGATGTACGAGCATACAGTAATTGCATTATTACACACAATTACGGCACAATCAACGTTATTGGATGCCAGTCTTCTAAATCAAGAAGAAAAGAAAAAGTATGTAAAACAGTACAATTACGGAAGTACAATGGAACTATTAGAAACTTTAGACTGCATAGTAACAATACTATATAAAAAAGTAATGCATAAAATGAAAATAATGGAAAATAATCCCAATGATCTCGTTTTAGGAATAGATATACTAGCACAAGTCCCTAATTTAACGCTAAATTTTAATACCAACCAATTTTCATGCTATAAAACTAGACTAAGATTCATAGAGCAAGTAGCAGTCGTAGCAGAAACATTTACCATACCACCAAGATCGGAGCAAGTATGTTTAGTTAGCGTACCTATGATAGAAGGAACAGAAGTGTTATTTGAACCCAAGTTAAGAGATGAAAATGAGAGCGATGAGGAAGAGCTAATATCTCGAGAAAGTGTAGGAAAAGTACGCAATGGCCAAATTCCAATAAGGATGGTAAATTTCGGCACGAGCGCTAAACAATTAAGAACATCAACAAAAGTTGGAATAGCATCAGATTTAAAGGAAGCAGTACAAAATAAAAAAAGATGAATTACCAATAAGTAAAGAATACGAGCCGGTAGTAGTAAATACACCCAGTCTAACCAGAGAGCAGCACATCCGATTTACCAATTTATTAAGAAAGTATAAAGAAGCTTTTGCCAAACATGAGTTTGATTTGGGTACATCAACGGTGTTAAAACATAACATACCAATAACAAATCTAACACCCATTAAACAACATCCATATAGAATACCATATGCCCTTACAGAAGAAGTAGATAGACAAGTCAAGGGATGGCTTAAAATTAGAGTAATAAGACCTAGTCAATCACCATGGTGTTCACCAATGTTATTGGTCAAAAAGAAAGTTGGAGAGTGGAGAATATGCATTGACTTCAGAAAAATAAATGATGTAACAATAAAAGATAACTTTCCCCATCACTAATTGAAGAAATGTTTGACAAATTGGGAAAAGCTACCATATTTTCCACCATAGATTTACAAACTGGATACATGGATATTGAGATAGAAGAAGAATCAAAACCCATAACATCATTCATTACTAATAAAGGATTATTCGAATTCAATAAAATGCCATTTGGATTAACAAGCGCATCGGCTACTTTTCAAAGAAGTATGAATATTATGTTAATGGATTTAACACATACTATGGTTTATATAGATGATATCATAGTATATTCAGTAAATTTCGAAGAACATCTTAATGATGTAGAAGAAGTATTAAAAAGAATAAAGTTAAGTGGATTTAAAATAAAACCACCAAAATGGGAATAAGGAAAAGACTGTCAAATATGTGGACCATATTATGTCAGCCAAAGGTATAGAACCAGATCCCACAATAATAGAAAAAGTACAAGAGGCAGCCGCACCAAAAAATGTAAAACAAGTACAGGTTTTTTAGGATTAGCAAATTACTATAGAAAATTCGAAGCCTCATTTGCACACATAGCAGCACCATTAAATACTTTATTACGAAAAGACAGATTTTTGCTGGGGAGAAAAAGTGGAACAGGCATTTCAAGAATTTATAAATAGGCTAACATCTTCACCTATTCTGAGATACCCAGACCTAAATAAAATATCAAATGACATATGCTAGCGGAGAAGCATATGCTCGTAAAGGGTTGAAAAATCATGAAAAACATTACGCTACAATCGAATTAGAATGTTTAGCAATAGTATACGCAGTATCAAAGTTACGAACATATATATGGGGAAGAAAAATAATTGTACTAACAGATCATAATCCATTACAGTACCTACTAAAACATTGGGATACGGCATCAAAATTAATAAGATGGCCCTTAAAATTACAAGTCTATGATATCAGTATTCAATATAGGAAAGGAAGAGCTAATGCTAACGCAGATGTATTATCGAGACCACCAATTGCAGAAGTATAAATGTATTCACAGTAATTCATTGTTTAAATGATCACGAACAATTCAGATTGATGCAAAGTGCAGATGAAGAGTTAAAAAGTATTCGTAAAAAATCAAAAGAAAAGAATAAATCAGCGGAAAATTATGAGAAAATAAAGGGAGTATTGCAGTACAGAGATTTTTTAGATGCAGTTCCCGTAGTACCAAGAGAACTTCGAAACGCAATTTAACTTCAATATCACGATGGAACATTAGGAGGACATTTGTCTAATACAAAAAAACACTATCACGTAATCGACAAAAAATATTATTGGCCTAATATTACACAGGATGTCAAAAATGGTGTGAAACATGTGAAATATGTCAAACCAGAAAAAATACAGGTAGCAAAATAAAATTACCATTACAACTAATGCCTGTGCCATTAGCACCCATGGAAACAATAGCAATGGATACAACAGGACCATTTCCGGAAACAACAGAAGGAAACATGTACATATAATCCATTAATTATCCGTACGATGGATTATTATTTTCAAAATAATTTTTGTATGGAAAATCAGCACTTATGAAATAAATTTTTGGGTTTAATAATACTTTAATTTGCAATGCGTTTATTTAAGTGTTTTTGTAGAAATGTTATGAAGAAAATATTTAAATTATCGTAATTAAAATTATTTTATGGATATTAATGCACAGTAAATATCCATACGACCTTAAATTTTAATGGAAATAACATTTTATTTATATTAAATAGTAAAGAAATCTTTGTTTAAACTTTTTATTAATGTAAGTAAGACTAGTTAATTTTTAAATTCTTTTATTTTTACAAATTTTCTACATTTGTTTCAGAAGCGAATAGTTTAATGGGTAAAAAGACAAAAGAATATTCCAATGACTTCCGAAATGATGTTGTGACGATGAGAAAAGAGAGATATAGTATGGGACACATCAAATATTCTAAAATGTCCAAAATCCAGCATTTAATATATTTTGGGAAAGTTTTCTTGTCACGAAAATTAACAACACCAAAAGAGGATCGAGTAATCCAAAGAATTGTTAAGAAAGATCGGCGAACATCAGGTGAGAAAGTGAGCATAGTCATTAAGGAACAAAATGGCATATCAATATCCAAGTCAACTGTGGGAAACCGACTTTCAGACATAGAGTTTCATGGGAAGATGGCACGGAAGAAACCTTTAATTTCGAAGGTGAATCAGAAAGCGTGAGCTGCATGAGTAAGAGAACTGTTAAATTCTTCAACCGATTGGAATAAAGTGCTTTGGTCTGACGAGTGTAAATTTAAAGTATTTGGGTCAGAAGGAAGTTTTACTGTTTGGCGAAAACCCGAAGAAGAAATGAAATTTGAATGTCTCCAGTAATAGTAACACCTTGGTCCTGAGACTGACTTCAAATTCCAGCATGACCGAGATCCAAAACATACGGCCAAAATTATTACACATTGGCTTAATCAATCCGGTGTAAATGTCTTGAAATGGATTGGGCAATCACCGGACATGAACCAAATTTTTATGAAGAGAAAACTCAAAGGGAGAGAAATTAGTGGAAAAGACATGCTGAAAAAGTACATTTTGGAAGAATGGCAGCAAATAAACCCAGATTTAAGCAAAAATTGGTTACTTCGATGAATGTGAGATGTAAAATGATCATCAAGAATAGGGGTGGTCCAATTAATTATTAAAAAAAAATTTTGATACAAATTTCTTGTACGCTTATAATAAATGTGTTGGGATCCATACATAAAAAGAGGTCCCAGCACCCGTCAATTCAAATCCGAAGTCCACAAAGGAACCGGAGCCGCTACAGCCAGAGCAATAGCTTATGGAGGATGATTCTCCAAGGATGATTCTCCAAGGATGATTCTCCAAAGCTCATTATTGACAATTCATAAACATTTTGATTATATTTTGATTTTAAACATGTGCATGAAAAAGCCTTGTTAGGCTTACTTTCTTCTATATTTTGACTCTTTATGTCATTTTATATATTTTATATTATATTTTATAAAAAATAATAATATTTAAATTGTATTCGCTTTTAATTAGTATAAATAAATGAAATAATAATAATATAAATTGTGGGATGAAGTTAATTAAAACTTAACCCACAAAATTGATAAAAATAATTATAATGAATCAGAATAATATAATATAATTATAATATGAGGGAGGCTATCTTTAGTAAGTCCTATAATATAAAAACTTTCCTAAAATAGCAATAAACCCATATTATTCTATTAATAGAAAGTTTTATTTTCCACCAATCAAGAGATAAGGATGGAAAAATCATGAGTATATAAGCTTATATTCTTATATATCTCATATATTCTTATTATAAAATATAATATCTTATTATAAAATATAAAAATAATAAAAAATATTCTCGACAAAATAAATAAAATAACTGAAGAAAAATATTATTAGCTAAGGCAAATCAAAAGACATAACTTTTAATGGTAAACAATATTATTTAAGTCAAAAATTGATTAGTGATATAAAAGGTCAAATTACAGGGGAAAATCAGATTTCTTTCACTTTTACCAATTTTGATCGCAATCTTCGCAGGGTTAAGTGCAGCAGGTGGTGTAGCTGGGTGCGGTATCACAGCTGTTCAATAGGTAAAGAATTAAAGAAAAAATAGATTTAGAAAAAAAGACGTTGGAAATTGAAATTGAGAAACTAAAACCAAAAGAAGTAGCAATTGATGGAGGTTTATGCTTTCACTAATCTAAAGGAGTTGGTTTAAATTTTGATCCATGTTTTGGTAAAGAATTGAGGGATTCCACTATAAATAAATAAGTGTATAAAAATTAGAAATAAGAGTACTAAAGGAATTATTAAAAAGCTTTTCTAAGAATAAAATCAAAATTGTAAAACAAAGAAATCGTCTTTGCTTTGATCCTTATGAGAAAAATCAATTATAAAATTTTCTAAAAAAAATGTCTCGATTCAAAGTTTACTTTTTAAATTGTCAGGAAAATATGGAATTAAATCAGAAACAAATTTTAATTAAATTGATGTTGAGGAAGATTTGGAAACGTTTTGATGAAAGATAAACTCAAATTAAAACACAAAGACTGAAGATCCTTTAATTATTAAAAATTATTACAAGTATTACAAAACACAAATCAAGAAGGAATTCATTGGTTGGACATTATAAAGAATTTTTACTTTGATTCTTGTGGTTTACCACCACTTGAAGATTGAGATTTGTTCAAGGCTAATCAAATTGATTTGCAAAGCAAGATGGTTTCGTCTGATCTGCAAAGTAGAGGTGTACATCCGGTGTGCAAAATAATACCGACTTATCTTGTTGTGGTCAGTTAGTTGTTTATATTTTATATCCACTTTTTAATGAAAAGAAGTTTGAAGATTTTTCAAAAAGGTAACATATGTACTTTAAGAAAGGTATAGCAAATTTATTTCACCTAAGAGCCAAGGTTCAAAGTAAGGAAATCGGCCATAAAAACAAAACAGTGTGGGGGTTGAAAAAAATTAAAATGCAAACTATGATAAAGAAGATGAAGGAATTGAAATGTGGAATTTGTAGTTACAGTTTTAAGACATCCCAAGCGTTAGGAGCTCAAAAATACATCTACTAAATCATCAACTAACTCCAGTCCAAGACCTTTTAGTGGATAATGGGTTAAGGTTAAATATAAAACACTTTAAAATATAAGACATGATAGTTTAGTTTTATTATTATTATTAAATCACAATATCACAATGAGTCTTTGTGTTTTCTTCTGAATTAAAATTCGGCAATGTAACCATCCAAATTTTGTTCATTTCTATAAGAAAAAGACCGTATGAAATGTTCCAACCTCATCCACAAATATTCAATAATGGTGCAGGAGCACTGTTTGAGGATCCACAAAGTTTTGTGAATGATTAACAGTTTATCGGGAAGATATTCTGGTGTGCAACCCATTTCTGAGGATTCACCCACCCTCTGTTGTATTTTTGTTTATTTATCAATGTTTCGTCAACCTGGACAAAATATCCACATAAAGTTAACGTCTTAAGTCCATCCCTATGCTTCATAATGGAAGTTCTACGTATCTTGTCTAAAGATATAACTGCAGGTTTGGATACGTGTACACCTTCAACTGTCTCACCAATAGTTATTTCATTTACAAAAGTTGATGCATTTTTTTTACTATGATTTCAAAGGGTATATGAATTAGGCTATAGACATTTTAATACCAGAAAATCAAAGGGACCTTGAGGTCTTCAGACAAGCTATGTGTCTTAACAGTGCAGATTTTTTCCAAGTATTGCATCTTCATTTCAAATCATCAATTGATTTCTTTGGGCGATTTAGTGACATCGGTAAATTAACGACTGGACATAACATGGAAGGTTTTATGATACCCGTGGTCGTTAAATCTTCAATTAAAAACCACCATTTAAGGATAATATTGGTAAATTGAACATTGCAAATGTATATGAAGATTTCCTATTTATTAATTTGTTTCATTTCATAAGTTTCTTTCTTTGTTCTAAATCTAACATTTTTATGGAAAAGCGATTGTATGATTACTTTTTGCAGATAGTGTAGAGAAAATAAAAAATGTCCTAAATTTAACCTTGACCTAAAAAAAGTTAAAAATTCTGAGAGGAAAATTATTAAAGATACATTAAAAAGATACATTTACATTGTCGAAAATAGATAAATTTCTCTTTCAAATTATATATTCTTATCAAAAATAGAGTTAATTTCAAAAAGTGTCTTTTATTTATCCTTGACCAAATAATGTTACTTTGGGGAATAATGATGCTTCACAATTTAAAATGGACGAAAAGACTTTTGGTGCTATTTCTCCGTGGAATATGGCTGAAATAATAAAGGCAACATTGAATTATTCCCAAAACAAATTAGACATCAGCCTATGGTCCCGGCTACGATAAATAATGTAGAGACGATGATTGCTTCGCAAAAGCCTTTGAGTCTCTTCAGATTATAACTTTAAGCACAAATATCACAGAGGATGGTATGATGAGGTCGCTTCTAATCATCAGGAAATGAGAACTAAGAGGGTGAATAAAGTAAAGGGGTCAGGATGGGTAATCGAAAAATATTATTCTATTAAGGTAAGGTGGTAAGATAATTTCTCTCAAAGGAGGTTTTATAATATCAAAACACACCATACAGGGTTTTCATCTCAATTTAGTTTTTTTAACAAAAATTACTAAAACCAATCCAATAATTTTATTGTTACGCTTAGTTGACAGTGATCTCAACTTTTGATAAAAGGATATGTTTTCAATATTTCTGTTGAATCCATCGCAGTCCTCTTTTGTAATTGTATTAAGTCCTTCTTCCATATCAGCTGATAGCAAATCTTCGTGCTCGGAGCTTGCCTTTGGACATAATTCTTCCACTTCGAAAAATAGATTTCCGATCAGGTTGAGAAACGGAGAATAAGTCGGTAAGAATACAACTTCTTGTTCATTTCGCTCGACGAAGTCAGTAACCGTTTGAGTTTTATGGAATAATACATGATCCATAATAACCACACATGTGTTGTAATGATGATCATCAAGAAATCTAAGAAATTCTTCCTCATAAGTTATGAGTCACAACCCAAGAAAGAAGTGGTGTTGAATGGTAACAGTGATGCTTTTTAAATATAACACTTTTCTTTGACATATCGCAGCATACAGATATATTTCTGCTTCTGATATTTGGAACTGCCACAACAGGAGTAGTACCAATGAAGATCTACCATGCATTGCTCGCAGATGAAAGGTTGGGTCCAACCTCATCGATAAAAAACTATTTTTACATGAAAAAAGTTCTTCCAATGCAAAATTGTAACGACATTCTATGGTTTTTTCAGCATTTCTACGAGCGGGAATAATTTGTAACTTTTTAAATGAATACAACGAAAGATATTCAAAGTATTGTGAGCAGTCGTAATAACTTTTAATGAAAATTCGTTTTAAGGATGAAGTTGCATCTTCATCAACCATAGAGAGCATGTGTGCTGCAATTTCCGGTGTATCTTTTTACATATTAAGCCACCATTATTAAAAAAATTCAAAATTAAACGTTGCACAACACATTACACAATACCAATAAATAAAAGAACATTAATCAATAAAAACTTTATTCTTATAAAAAGTCGTCCAATTTTAAATACCTGGATTTATTTATTTTATTTCAAATTTCAGTTTTATGTTCTCAGTTTTATGTTTCATAATGTTTCAATGTTTCATGACAACTGGTATCTTCATCGCATTCAATGTAGCCGACATTGTTTCCAAATTCTGAGACGATGGTATCATCAGCATGGGGTAATATGGCATCTTCCATATCTTCAGTTGAATTGAAAACGAATCCTCCATTAAGAAAACATTTGGATATCGTTGTCTCTCTTATCGATTTCCATGCATCAGCAATCCATGAAAGCAGTATTATGTGATATCATCACATTAGGTAATGCGTAATTATCTTTTATGGTCAATTTAGGCAAATGAAATGTTATTGATAGATTTTTATTAATCAAAATATTCCTGGTCAATGATCACAATGAGCAGGTGGTCACATCATACAAATATTATTATGTGACTTAATTAGAAACCAATCAAACATCAAAAATAGTGGTCAGATTATGCAGGTGGTCACATCCACAGGTTTCACTGTACATTCAATTGTAACACATCATGTGATTATACACAATAGTAACCTTGAAACAAGGTGTTTCTATTTTCGAAGAGTATGTTAGGAGTATATTCCAATTGGATCCTGTTCATTGTGTAGGTCCTCCATCAATAACATTTGATTGTGGATTGTCAAAAACTGAAATTGGATTAGAATTAATATGAGATCAACCCACGAATGAAATGGTGGAGAATGGGGTTAGAGGAGGTATTCCGGATTACAGGGGAAAAGACGTGCTGTGACAAATCTCAAGTATGCCAATCCATCAATAAATGGTTATAAAATAATATCACCGAGTGAAGGTAAAGAACTTTGAAAAAAAATAAAAAAGAAATACCGATTTTAATGGAAATTGTCTTTTAGATGAAAGCGGCTTATGTGGGTGGGCAATGTCCGAACCAAGAACAATTTCCGGACAGGAATATTTTGTGAGGTAAAATGGGATTTTTGAAAGTGGAGGTGTTCTTAAAATTTCCTAAAATGACCGTTTTACATTTGACCTTTATTTTATAACTGTCATTATTGTTTCAAAATTACCCCTTTTTAAAAAAATATTTTTAAGACTATCTTTTCATTTTAAGTAATTTTAAAGTGGGATTATTTTTGCATTTTTTTTAAATTTTTTTTTTGCCTCTTATGGTTATTAATTATTATTACTTTTTTAATTATTTTTATTAATATTATGGACTATTAGTGACCCCTCCCAATATTATTCTTTTCTCTATTGGGCTTTTTATTGGGTGGCTGCCTTGGGTAAGCTTCACAGAATAAAGTATACAAAAGAAACACCGAAAAGAAAGAGTTTAGATGAATTCAAAGATCGTTTTTATAATTGTTGAGTTTTTTGTGTAGAAGTGATGGGATCTCAGTCTCAATCCAACGACGACCAGCAAATCTATCGATAATGATTCTAAGATCTTTTTGTAATTATTCCATGAAATTTTTGTGATTTTATTTATGACATTATATTTCTGTTCTATAATTAGTTATGATATGTTAATATTAAATAAAATATAATAATTCATAATAATAATTTCTTTATTTTTTTAATTAATTAAAACAAAATAAATAAAAGATTATCTGATTTGGTTCCAAAGTAATGAAAATAATTATAGTTAATGAAAATAAATTATAAAGAAAAAAATTTTTTAAATATTATAAACAGGAATTACTAAAAATTTACAATATTTCTAAAAATAAGTAAAACTTACCATAAATAGAAGTTGTTACTAAAAATAGCTTAAATATGACGTAGTTACTATAAAAATTATCGGCTAATTATAGTAAGTATCGTCTAAATATAGTAATTATTATTTAAAAATAGTAAAATATATATATATATAAATAGTAATTTTAATAGGGAACCAGCCAGAAGGCGATAAAGCTGAAAACGGGACTATATAAGCTCCTGTTTTCAGTCATAAAATCGCACAAAAATTTTCTAAAACAAGAGAGTTTTCAGAAAAGGTAAAATTAAAACGAATTACAAAAACCTAACCAAGGAAAAGACGAATTATAAAATTAAAAAGTTAAATAATTAATTATTATTGATAATTAAAGAAATTCTTTACATTATCAATATGTTATATAAAAATTTTCTTTTATTCTTTTTTGTTTTTTTCTCGTTTGCAACGCTACTCTACTAACCTTAGGGTTTAGAGTAAGTTTTTTCATAAAAAATGACCTCTTCGATTTTTCCTAATCAAGAGGATATATATAAATATAAAAATAATAATAAATAAAAAAGAAATCTATTGTAAATCATTTGTGTATATTAAATACATTTTTGAAAAACTATTTGTTGTCTTGGTTATTTTAAGAGTTCTCCTATTATATAAACTTCCTTAAAAAAGGAGTTGGTGAGCCTTAATTTAGTTAATAGAATTTAAACAATAAATCTTTGTCGGTGTATAAGCCCAACAGTAGCATATTTTCATAGACACACGCAAGAGTCAGTTAATATTTATATGAGTTAGGCAAAAGAAGATTTTGTGTAAAATTAATTAAGAACTGATATTGTAGTGAAATTGTGAATTGTGGTAAAGATAGAATCGAATTCGAAGATAAATTGAGAAAACTGGAAAGAAGAATTGGACGAACAAACGTGGTTGATGATGCCTAAGGATGAGACCAAACATATGACGGTTTCCCTACAGTTTAGGTGCATCAAAAATTGTATCAATATTTATATTTTTTATCTGGAATTTTATCTACTGAAAATAGTAAGTAGTTTAAGATTTATAATTTCCTTATTTTTATTTCAGAATTTTTTATTTTGTTTAATTTAAAAATTTCTAATGTTTTATATATTATATAATATAATATTATAATGTATAATGTTAAATATGTTTTATTTTATTTACTATCATATAAAACATGAACTACTTACTGTTTTCCGTAGATAAAATTCCGGAAAAATATAAATATTTTTACAATTTTTGAAGCACCTAAACTACAAGATAACCCATATTCGATATGTCAATTTTTAACATTCTGAAAGTGCTAAGTAACGAAATATAACCTAAAAACTAGATTAACCGTTTTCACTCTAATTTTTTTGTTAGAATAAAGGGATATAAAAAACAAGTTTATTCGATTTTAACTTTAACGAAATAAATAAGTCTTAAAAGACCTTAGTATTTGTTAATTATTATAATTTTTAAGACTCTCTAAGATGACAATTGGGCTTGGTGCCTATTAATGTCATCTTAGAGAGGTTCGATTTACATTGGCATACCGTTGAGCACATAGCCGTTTATTTTTTCGATTTCCAGTATGGAAATAATACTGTCTGAAATTGTGATATTTAATTCTGTAAAATTATCCAGCCAATATATTAATCTGGTTTATTTATTATCTATTTCTCATTAAGATGATAATTATAAATATAAAACTTCTAAAATAGTATAATTATTTGACATTACAAATATTTTATTTTTATATTCCATTGTTTAAATAATATTATGCTCTGTAGAAGTTTTGAAAATCTTTGCTTGGCTCATAAATACCGTCACTTTGTTAATAAAACTAAATTTTTATTATTCTACCTCACATATTCTAATAATGTATCTATAGAAGTAAGCAAAATTTACAAGCCATTTAATTAAATATATTTAAGGACAATGTTTGTGATTTACAACATCAATTTAAAAGTAAAGATGAAGGTGTAAGTTTTTTAAATTGGTTTATTGTACGAAATATTTTAATGCATTTAGTTAGTTAATGTTTACAAACATCATCGCCAGTCTTTTGAAAATAATTTTCACGCATTAATTAAAGAAACATTTTTCATAAACTCTGCTGATATTTATGGTGGCTTAAAAGGTGTTTATGATTATGGACCAAGTGGTTGTAATTTGAAAAACGATATAATTCATATGTGGCGTGACAGCTTTGTTAGTAATGAAAACATATTGGAAATCGATAGCAGTATTTTGACATCGAAACAAATTTTACAGGCTTCTGGACATTTGAGATATTTTAAGGACATGTATGTGCAAGATCAAAAAAGTGGTAATTTATATCGATGTGATCATTTGATATCAAAATGGTTGAGTCAATTAAAATTAAAAACAACTTTAAGCGAAAAAGAAAAGAAAAAAATTGATGATACGATAAATAAAGTTAGTGTAATTCGATTCTTAGAATTCATTTTTCTTTATTAGATTTTATAATTATGAGCTATTATGAGTTATTGAGTATAGTATTTGTGTCAAACTCTGAAAATTCCTAATTTAAAGATATCGGTTTCATAAAGACTAAATAAAATGTTCGTCTACAATATTAAAATACACGGATTCTCAATTTGAGTTTCCCATGCATTAATAAAACCGTAAAGTTTTAATAAATTCTTAGAATGATCCAATTGATTTTGATTTTTTGGAATCATTTTTTTGCCAAATGTTTATATAATAGTAAATTAACGATATCTCAATCTCCACATTATATTTTTATTTTACTAGATAAACCATTTTTTGGTAATATTTGCAGTATCTTAATAATGTAATCCAGTCAAATTCCTTTCTATCTGACCAAAGGAAATTGAGGAATATTGTATAATGCTCCATTTTTGAATCTGAGATAATTAGGAGCTGTTCACAACTTATAGATTAATAGATGATTTTACACAAAATTTTATAAAGACATGGTTATATTCTCAACCTTAAATGCTTATAAGCCAATTTTTAATATTTTTAGTCAATTTATAAAACTGAACGGTAAAAAGTACTTTAAAATTGTGCAAATTGTTGAGAATGTTACTTCTTTTTCCATATTATAAATATTTCACCTTCTGTATAAATTTTAAAACATTGACTCTTCTCAGATAAATCCATGATTATCGTCAATCCTGAGGAGGATAATCGTCAATTGGAAAATAACAATGTCAATGTAATTAAAAATAAATCAGATATCCATAATGAATATATAATGGGGTCCATTAAAAATGTCATTTTTAAAAAATATTTTTTTATGGACCCCTCTATACATTTTAAAAATTTATTTTTCAAATAAACGCTTTTTCAACAAAATTTTTAAAAAAAATTATTATGATATATATTTTGAACTTTCTTTTCAGTTCTTCGTCATTCATTAATATTAAGCATTTTATCCATTAAATGATAGTAATACTCTTTAATTAAGATATTTTTTAAAATTTTTAATTTATCAGAGAACACGCTGACAATCCATAGATTTTTACTTTCTTTTATTTGAATATTAATATCTGGTTACCATTCTATTATTAATAATGATTCATATATCTTTCTTTCATCTTTATTTTCAAAATTGATCATAATTGCTCTGAATTCTGCGCTAATTTTATCTTTTCGCATAACTCGATTCTTTATCAAATGAAATATAGTCAAAATGTATATTAAACTTATTACCGAGATTGATTTTTAAGTTGTATTGATTTCTTTCTGCACAGCTTAATACAATGAATCAAAAGGAGCTACAAAATATCATCGATGAATACAAAATAATTGGCCCAGACAACGGAACTCTCACTGAGACTGGACAGTTTAATTTGTTATTTTCAGTTATGAATTCTTCAGAAAATAATGACCCAATGTAAGGAAAAAATTAATTTGAAAAGCTGAGTATTGATGTTCTTTCTATAGATATTTAAGACCTGAAACAGCACAAGGAATATTTACAAATTTTCCATCTTTACTGAAATTTAATCATAATAAATTACCGTTTGGCGTGGCCCAAGTAGGAACCTCATTTCGAAACGAAATAAGTCCCGAACACAAATTGATTAGGGCTCGAGAATTTCAAATGGCAGAAATCGAATATTTTTTTAATCCTGATTTCACAGATCACAATCGATTTCATGAAGTGGCTGATTTGGAAATGAATATTTGGCTGGAATCTGACCAGGAGCAGAGTTTGCAATCGAAAAAGGTTTCTCTAAAATCTATTGTCGATGAGGTTAACAATTTTTTATTACATTTAATCTAGAAAACAGAAATTTTATTATATCAGTATTTTAAAATATTATTTATTTAATTTTATATTATTTTATTTATATCAGTATTTAATAATACTTTATTTTATTACTTTTAAATTAATTTTATTTTAATTGCAGTATAAACTAGTTTATTATTCACAGTTGGAAATAAAAGTAATAGTAATAATATTAATTAATAATTAAATATATCAAATAATTGCTTGTTACTTACAGAATTCTTTACATTGAAACAAAACATTTATTATTTTTCTTTTCGACAGAAACACATAACTGAAAATCACGCATATTTTCTTGGAAGAATATATCAATTCTTGATCAAAGTTGGTATAGATCCAGAAAAATTGAGATTTCGGCAGCATTTGGTAAATGAAAGAGCTCATTATTCCAATTCGTGTTGGGACGCCGAGTGCCACACATCGTTGGGTTGGATTGAGTGTGTTGGTTGTTCCAACAGAGGCTCGTACGATTTAGTGAAACACACTGGACAATCGGGAATTTCTCTTCATGTCGCTCAGTCTCTTAATGTTCCGGTACGAGAATTAATTTTGTTGTAGATGATAATCTTATTCTCTGTAATCTTTTCATAAAAATATAGGATCATGAAATACAACTCATTTGTAATCCAAATTTGGGTGAAATTTCCAAAGTTTACAAAGTCCAGAAAAAACTGATATTAAATTATCTTAAGAAACTGTCTCAACCAGAATTGGTTTACATTAAAAGTCAAATTACTAGTGATGGGTATTAATTTTTATGTTTGTATCTTTAAATATTGATAAACGTAAATAATTTTATTTGAGTAGGAAAATTAGATAATAAATTAGACCTTTGTAAAAATTAAAATTAATTTATTTTTAATTACTTCAGAAATATTTTTAAATTCAAATTTTTTTTTATCATTATTATTAATTATTATTATTATTAAAGAATTTTTTATAATATAATGATTTCATAATTTTAAAATGACAAGTTCAATAATATAAATAAGCATTTTTTAATTTAAATTAAAAAAAATTGTTCAGATAATTTAATAAATATCATGTTGTCCTATATGAAATGATGGATTTTGTTTTATTATTAATAATAATTTATTATATTAATATATTGAAAACCAATATTTTAAAATATTATTAATCAATTAAGCTTTAATTTAATTACTGTTTTAATATATCAAACTGAAGTGCCAATTTCAATTTTAAAAGTAAGCAGTTCAATTTAAAATTAAATGTTTTTTTGTATGTCATTATTTTAAAAAAATCAAATTTGTATTCTTTATGAATTCATAATTTTTCAAAATGAACCAGAATCAATACACAAAAAAAATCAAGCAGGGACTTGAAGCAGAAGTAGAAACAAATATGAGAAAATCGATAAAAGAACTTATTTAAGAATTGAATACAGTGAAACCTGCATAAATGAATACCTTTGTTAGCTGAACACCTCTTTTATTTGAACATTTAATTCCGTACACTGTAAATATAAGTTATTGT
>JBBMKC010214463.1:0-12746 GCA_037834085.1 Bipalium vagum | reverse complement strand
TTATTAATTTTTTATTTACATATATTTCATATTATGTAACTTAATGCTTCCTCAACAGTGCTGATAGAATTTAAAGAATCAACGAAGCAAAACTTGTTCTAATGTAAAGGAGGTCCTTTTCAATGCAATCTAATTTTAAAAAATCTTGTGGTTTTTTAACCGAAATTGAGTTTTATATATGATGCTACATCTGTTACAAACAGCAATACATTTTCTCGTTTCACAGCAGCTAGTTATAACAACAGCATCGATGTATCAAATAACTTACAAATTGATAAATGATTCGTTTTTTAGAAAACTTATGTTATTATTTTCTATAAATGTGATTGATAACGTCCGAATGACAACTTAGCGATAAAATCCATCATTCAATATTCTGCATACTAATTTTTAATATTCAACATTGTTTTATTGTATCATAATTCGATATAGTTCCTTCCTAAATTTGTTTCATTGAGAATTTTCTGTTTGGTCTAATTTTTTAAAAATTTCTAAATCTTACTTTTCTCAATATACCTATTCTAATATTTTCCGAAATAAAATCCTTGCATAAATCCTTGGAAATTGTAATAGACAATGTGATAAATTATTTTTTATAAAGTTTGTTTAAGTTATCTATGATTTTCAATGCCATGTCTGTGTTTTGGCTGCAAATATGTTATTGAATATTTAATCTTTTTCAGTAATACTAAATATCTGCACCAGATAAATGAGATTTGTTAGAAATTCATTTGTCATAATTTATTTGGAATTAAAAACTCAGTCAATGGTTCAATTACAATGATGATTAACGTAATTTAGAAATTTTTAATCAAATAACTAATTATATATTTATAACTATCTTTATTTAGAAACCATGTTTTTGAAAATAATTAGATAATAGAAATGTTTTTGTTTATATAAAGTAATAATTGACATTTTGATTTGGTCAAATAAAAGACTTGATGCAACTCGAAGGTCAAAATAAAAACTTGATGAAACTGAAAAAAATTGTTACATTTTATTAAATGAAAAATTGCTCGTTTATTCTTCTTTTGTATATTCTGTTTCCACATCCTTTCACAAAGGTATGAATGGAGGACAGCACCATATATGCCTTTCATTGCGACTATCTTATTCTTCAATTTTTTTTTAAAACAGCTCCATGAAAGACAATCAGTGTTTCTTTTTCATTTGCTTTCCTTAAATTGATTGTCACAATCACCGCATGTATCTAACAATTAAAATAATGAAAATAAATAATATTATGAATGCCTGATAATAATAACATTATTTTCTCTTAAAAAACAAATTGCATCAGCTGGGGTACCTAAAACTAACGTATTAATTGCTTTCAAATCCATTTTATACAAATAAGATATAAAATTGATTATTTATATCAAATAAAAACATGACAATGGGTAAGTCAAAATAAAAACTTGATCTAATTGGAAGGTCAAATTAAAAACATGATACCTAAAAAGGTAAAAAACATGATTCAAAAATTTTTTAAAAATACTTATATACTCAATGACGTTTCATCTGTCTAAGAGCATAGAATAGTGCCAGATTTTCTTGGCACGCTTGCATTTAATTTTCTCGCATATCTGATGTCAAAAAATGTAGGACGAATCAAATGCATAATTTTCTGATTTCAATGACCTCACATCATATTCTGCATAGTTTCCTTGCTTAAATTAATTTTAGTAGATAACTCTCTCTCTGGTAACCCGTTTCTCTTTTTTCACAATAGTGTTTAATTTTTACAAATATTTTTTTCGATAATTTTGTTTAGACATCTACTTATTTCATTATCATACACTTTGTTCTTGTCGAAAGAAAACTCAGATTCAATTATTAATAATAGACTTAGACAAAGCTTCATTCCCATATGTATTTATGTACCTGACTAACAAATTCTTTGTTTTCTGTTCTACACGAAAGCAAAAAACGACTTTTGTTGCAAAATTCAACTTGTTGGTACATTTATATAGAAGACACTATAAATAATGTCATTAAACGTTATATACATATATTAATTGTTTTATATGGAAAATTTCATGGATTTCTTAATTTAATTCTGTGCAAGTCTAAAAAGTTTTCAAATACACAAATTAAATAAATAATTATGCATTTGAAGTTATTTAATAATTTTTATTTGTCATATTACATTTTTTATTTTATAAAGTTCATTTCATGAATTAAAAACCCCAGTAATTTCCATGAGAAACCAAAAATTGGTCATAAAACGAAAAACCATTGGGTTACAACAACTCCTATAAATCATATATAACAAAGGAAATATTATGATTTGTTTTCTCACCAAATCTCTTACCAAATTATACCATACTTCAAAATTGATTGTTACACTTCACAAACTCGTATTTGATATTTGACCATTTTTGAATTGATATCACCTCAAAACCACAGTTTCTATTTTAAAATGAGAACCTTTAACAGTGTCAACTTAAATCTATTTATATAATTTTTATATTTTAGGGAGTGTTCGTCTCTTGTTTACTTTGCTTTAATAACAAGGAGGTTAATAGCAATTAGATTTTTATTTCACTTTATGTTTTAATATTATTTCCAGGTTAAAATAACCTGTAGAAAAAGACAGAGGAAGAAAAAAAGCATGATGAAAGTTAATAGTTTAAGTCATAGAAGAAACACAATTCCAGATGAAAGTACAAACTTTATTGCATATCAAATGAGAAGACGACTGACTGATACGATGAAGGTGTAATCCGAAGGGTGTTGATTAACAATGAAGATCTATCCGTTACAGTTCTGTCGTAAATGTTGTTTCATATGATAAATATTTAATTTGATTTAATATAATATGTTAGTAATAATATTATATTTACGGAATTCGGAACATTGAAATGTTTATTATATTAATATTTTTATGCACAATGCAGATTAAAAAGCTCTACAACGACCAACAAAGATATTGGAGATTCGGCAATATTAAAAGCTTTTAATATTAAATATTTGCTTGGTTCTCATAACCATATTTAATTAATTTTAATTCTGCACTTCCTCACATGACTAAATATATTACTATTCACCCCGTGTTTGAAATAAGATTATTTATTTATATTATTTAGTCATGTTTTAAACGAAGAGATGTTATAAATATCGATATTCTCCGACCACCATGACTTTATTAAGTGGTTTTAGAATTTATTTATAAATAAATAAATAACAATATAATGAAACGGTAAATTTGTATATTTAGTGCATGTATTACTGATCAGGATAAACCAACTCAGTTTTACAAGGTAATATGAAGAGTGATCAACTCTTCATATCTAATTTGATCGGATAGAGTTAAATATCACGAAGAATTTTATGAGGACTGATTTCGGGTTAGACCATATTAAACATCAATTCCTAATCGATTTACTGAAAAAAACTACAGACTGCTTCAAATGTTTAATTATCTCAAGGACTTAGTAAAATTTGATAATATGATATTAAAAGTGACCTTCCTACAGATCCTGAAAAATGAATCGCTTTTTAAAATTATTATGTTTAATTAAATGCAATTTTTTATTAATAATTAAAAATAAGTTTGATAATATGTGGCCAATAAGTTATAATTTATTTTAATAAGCAGATTTAAGAAAAAAAATTAAAACTCTGTTTTTTATATTAAAAGACAATTTATTACTTGTAATAATTTCATGTGATCCGAAAGCAAGATTCAGTTACTTTAAATATACAAATTTACCTTTGACGACCAATATCTATTTTATAAACTTTGTTTTTAGTTAGAAGAATAGTACTATAAATAAACGAATAAATAATGTTTAAATGGAATTTCAAATCTTACTGACCAGTAGAAAGTTTGCCGACGGTAATATGAATTCAAAGAATATATCATAAAAAATAATAATATTATTATTAATACTTTAATTGTAAAAAAATAAATTAAAAAGTAAGAAAGTAAAAAGATAATATTAAATAAAATAAAAATGAATGAAAATATTTTATTTTTACATTAAGTTTTAAAGTTGTTAAATTAAACAAAGTGATAAAACCAATATTTCTGAGTTATATTACAAGTTTATGAGAAACAGAAATAAAAAATATTGATAGCGAATTAAATACATATGTTTGTAACATTAGAAACAAAACTTGTTGGATGCTAACATATATTCCTTTGTATCCTAAATGGATTATATTATAGTTTCTTTCATCTGGAATTGTATTTCTTCTATAACTTAAACTTATTGCACAGTCCAACGCCTGTGCAATATCCTTCACATCGTTGGTATTTAATTTATATTAGGTTGGTATGCAAATGAAGGCCGTTGTTCAATCTTTTAGGTAAAATAGTTTCTGTATCAATACTTTTAGAATAAATTCTATATTTTTATATAATTTTGTTATATATAATTATTATAATTGTTATATAATTTAATAATATTGTTACATAATTATAAGTGTGTTTAATACTTAATAATCAAATAGTTATTTAAATGCTTTCAAAACCAGAGATTAAGATAATAATTTTGCTCGAATTCAAACTTGATAGAATGCTGCGGAAGTGACAAGAAACGTAATCAAGGCATGGGGTGATCAAGCAGTTTCTGAATAAATGAGTTTGTGTTTTAAGAAGCTTATTCTTTCCATCTTCCCAAAGTGTATTATAGTCTTTAGCAAAATAAGAAAATGAATATAAATATATATAAATCCTCTCGACTATAAATAAAGTGTATTTCTCACAAGAATAATCATATTCTCAAACAGTGAAGAAACCAAGAATTCACTGAACTACATTTAAAAATTAATTAAAACAATAATAATATATAATATAAAAATAAGTACTGGATTAAAACAAGTAAGATAGTGTAAAAATAGTGTAATGTATATTCTTTAATGTTCATGAATCAATCTCTTTTTGGACATTACTGTCAATGAAAATGTTTCTTTTCATTCAGAAAACGCTTATTATATCTTTTTTTAAAAATCAAGCAATTCAGGAAAATATTTCTTTTATGATTTTTTTCAAAAGGTTTTTGCTTTTTAATATCAATATTCCTTGTCTTTTTAAAATAATTTTATAAATATAACACATTTCTTTGAATAATTATATTACAAATTTATGAGAAGCATAAATAAAAAATATTGATGGAGAATTAAATATGTTTGTAACATCAGGGAAAATATTCAAGTATTCTTTGTTTAAAAACCAAGTCTCCTAAAATATTATTCTTTGAAAAAGATTTATTTTAGGAAAAAGATATTTTTCCAGAATCATAATGTGATTATTTAATGGAATGGTGATTTAAACAATTTTAACAGAAGCTTTAAATTCTTTCAAAATGATGATTGACCCATGTTATTATTAATATTAAAACTTTATAATTAATAATATAATTGTTAATTTGATAAATTCTCATCTTAAACTTTCAAATTGTTATAATAAGATTTATATAAATAATAAATGAATTCTTTTTATAGAAAAATTTCAAATAAATTTTAATAAAATTTTAAACCAATGAATTTCTAAGAGAATTTCAAAGTGGACCTTTAATATAATTCTTACTTGATAATTCTTACTTTCTATTTCTCCAAAGTCTTATATTTTAAAAATTCTGATGTTTAATAAAACAAAATGATATTTTAAATTATATAAAGTATAAAAAGAAATGGGTAATTAAACGAGAAGTTCATTTATTTCAATTTATTTCTTTGAAATTCTACATGCGAATAAACATCATATTTCATAATTTATTACTACCACGCCAAAAATGTCAAAAAGATAGACTAATGTTTATATTTATCGTTGCAACTTTATTAATATCACCTCAACTTTTTCCTTAATGAAAGGATAATCCAGCCACATATTTACTAATCTTAACATTAAAATTAATGTCATTGACAAATAAACTGCTCCACACATAATTTACAGGTTGAATTACTAAAAATAATTAATATTAAATCTTGGCAGCCTTTTCCTTTTAATCTCAATTATTTCATAACTCGAGGGAGTTGGTGTTTGAAGTTGAAAGTTCCTTAGGGCAGTAATATGTTAAACAGTAGAAACAAATTTCATCAAATTCATTATCTGTAATAAATTGATTGGCGAAATTTATTAAGGAACTTAATATTCATGAAATTCCAATAATATGATGTATAGAGGGGTCCTTAAAAATGTCGTTTTAAAAAACAAAATATAAAAAAAAATTATTACATTACATAAATATATCACTTTTATGTAATTTCTGTCGCTCCATACTTTTGTTAAGCAACGACATTTTTATGGACCCCTCTATATCTTCTGTAATCCATTCTATATATTAATAAAAATTGCTTTCAAGGTATTATCATAAATCGCAGTTGATTTCGTTTTTGAAAGGTATTACAGTAATAAAACAAAACAAAGAACCAATGCAATTTATTTTCATCTAAGAATACAAAAGAATGATGTCAGAAAATTATTTTCCATATCCACTTTCCCACATTTGATGTCGGCTCTTTATATTAGCTTTTCGGATTTTAGCAATGAGATATTTGTAAAAATTTTTAACCACATTTGGATCGTTTCTCTTCATTTCTCGAAAATTTGATATTTCAGTAGAAAGAATTTCAAAGGGTATTCTTAAGAGAACTGAAATTTAAAATTGGTATGGTTTAAAATAATATTTCCAAAAATAATAATAATTTTATGATAGTTAAATGTGATAAACCAAAAAAATTTTATTAAACTCGTTTTTTATAAAGAAACGCACCAGTAAGACAAATTAAAACTAAACGAATAAAATTATTAAATATGAACAAATTTTATGAAATAAATTTATATGGATAACATGTTGAAATATCAATAGCCAGTTATGTCACCACTTCTTATAACATAATCTTGAATTCTCTTAGTATACTTTTAAGTGGAAGATTTATTTACCATTTACTTTTTAATCTGACTTTTTAATTCATTCAATGTTTTAGGGATACCAAGGGGAAGACCATTGCTGATGATTCATTATATATTCTACATATTTTCAATATTAGGTGTACCGTTAAATAATGACAATTGTTTAAATATACACGATAAATATACGATATAAGATAAAATAAATCTTATTGATTATTTTATTTGTATTTTGTTTTAATATACATGGTTTAACATGATAATCATTTAAATATTATTGACTTTTTATAATTTTAATTATTTTTAGATTTAGGCATCTCAAAAGTTATTCCTGGAAAAAGCATTTAGTGGAGCCCTGATACACTATTTCATTATGGGGTAAGCTGTGGAAAAAACCTTTCTAGATCTGTGGGGGATATGCACAATCTCAGGCTAATTATGAGCGTTGGTTTAAGTTTTTCGAAAATGATATAAGGGTGAAAAACAATGAACATACAGGCGCGGTTACCATGGAGAAGACTTATCGTTTAACATTACATTTTCTCTTTCATAATTTTTTTTACTAGAACAACTGATTCTTATATATCTTAATGTCGGATGTCTAGTTTTTCTGGATCATTTCTAGTGTACGAGACTGACCGAATTCTACCAAATGAAGATTATGACTTTCTTGGGATGCAAATCTTGTTTAGTTTTCAATGCTACTGTGCAAGCAGGAAGGAACCTTTCCTTCTTGTGCTTCAAGTTTGCATACAAACATAATTTCACATATCCTGTAATGATTCGATGCAAAAGGAATGGCTGCGTGTTTCTTACTGTCTGACAAAATTTTGAACTGGAAATTTAAACTTTATTTTTTCGATCAGTCAATATAGAGGTCTTCACGAAATGAAAATTGGTTTTCGATGGTGGAAGATTGTTTTTGGATATACATCCTAAGCAACAAATCTCTGGAAGTTTAACGGTATTCCTCTGTCGAAATCGAATAGTTGAACGGTATATTGAGTGTCTTGAAGGTTGTGAATGTGCTGTAATTTTGCAGTAATCCAGACCAAAACATGATACCTGTAAACATTAAAAATCTCTTGGATCACTTTTAAAAATTTCTGAACTCAATTAAAATAAAATACCAATATATGGTGGAAATGGTGTTTTTGATCAAATTGGTCTTGTATTTCAAAGCTGTCAATTTTAAATAAAAAGAAATTACATTAAAATAGTAAATATTTTGTTGTAGAGCAAAAGCACATCTTTCAAATAAATGTATTTAGTATGAAATATGATAGCGTAAAACAAAAATAAAAAGTGAGAATTTGAATAAAAATTGTCACAACTTAATATAATATGTTTATCTTTTACATTTTTAAATATGAATAAGTGAATACAAAACGGTCATTTTAATAGCATATCTTTAAAATAGTTAATTTTCATCGGTAACATAACTTTTAAACATTGATTAAAATTTTTATAACGGGTAACATAAAATAACTAAGTCTCACCTACACAAATCATCAGAAAATAAGTTCGATATTGAGAGGTCATAATGTAAAAGAGGTAATTAAAAACTTTACCAAAAGCGATTCTACCTAGCAAAACCTAAAAATTGAATAAATATCTGCGAACGAATAAATTGAACCAGAAGGAACCAATCATGACAGACCCAAACGAATTTCAATGGGCCATTTATACCTCATGAAATGTAGAATTATCGCATGACTGTTGCTTTATAAATAATCATTTGAATTTTGAACTCCGAAAAAAAACATTAGTCGTTTAAGATTATTAATTATTTCATAAATAAAAATTTTGCAGTTTTTAGTAATAATAATATTATATTATTAACGGTATTAATGAATATATATTATTTTTACGTTTTAAACACGTTTATTAATACATAAATTAGATAAAATTTACTCTTGATATGTATATCTAATTATAATTTTATTAATATTTCAATATTCATTTTACTTTGTATTGTTTTATATATATGTAAAAATTTCATAATACACCAAAAAATATGTAAAAATTTCATAATACACCAAAAAATATGTATAATGATAATTTTATCATTTATTTGTATATTATATGGAAGTTTTATTAGTTCAAAAATTATTTTATGATTTTGAAAAAATAATTAAGAAACTTATTTTAACATTTTATATTTTTTAATTAATTAAAACAAAACTTTCGGAAATAAATTCGCATTTATGAAATTTTCAGTTAATCAGTTATCTTGGAATGATAATAAAGCTCCTCAATTATAAATAACAAGACAGTAATAGAAAAGAATTTATTTTTAAAAAGACAAAATCCCTATCTGAAGAATCGACATAAGAATCAAGTGCAGAAATCAAATTCATAGAAGTTATTGGAACCCTCAGTTTTATAATCTAAGTAACATTGAGATTAATAAGAAATGCAGGAGAAATGGCTTTAACATAATAAAATCTGAACTTGACCAACACTGGTGGAATGTCAATCTTTCCCTTTACCCATGCTTAATAATGAAGGAATAAACAAAAATTGATAATTTTATTAATAATTATTCATTCAAAACAAATTATGAGACCTTCAAAAAATATGAAAAAATCCAATGGTTTTAATAATAATTTGACGCATACTCTACAATCGCTAATAGATGTATAATAGATGAGTTAAAAGTTTAATAAAATTGTTAAGTTTCGAGGTTGGATTGGTTTGAATAATTTGTTACCTACTCGTCTATTTTAATAATGATCAGAAGGATTTAGAGTGTGTCACGTTCGTATTTAATAAGTAAGAGGTTGCGTTTATTTATTTTTTAATCGACTGGGTGACGGAAAGTTAGTGCAAATAAATCGAGTGCAACTAATTCTAAATACTAATAGAATTAAAATAATTTTTAATTGAACACTTCAATAAAAAGTAAAACCGTTTACTAAGACAAATCAAAAGTATTATTTAAATTTAATAAATTGTATTTTTATATTAAGACTTTATTGAACAAGCAAATCGATAATATTAATGATAAATCCCGAAGAAGAATTAGAGTAAAGTATTTTAATTTATGCTCTTCGCTATCCTAGCCTCAAGAGCCCTCAAAAGTAAAAGGCGCTTCTCCGCCCTACTTGACGTTGAGAAGGCAAAAAAGATAAATAAAAAGAGAAACAAAAAAATAATATTTATTTGATATCCGCGAAATAATTGAGGATCTATCCAATACTTTCGATTATTTAATTTAATTTAATTAATTACTAATTATAATTCGAATTGAACAACTTGTGATCAAATTGCAATTCTCCAAATAATTAATTATAAATAAAATTACTCTTTTTACTGACTGTTTTTGAATAGGAATACTTTACGGAATCACGAAGTTCCTGTTTTGAGAGTATGCACGTTGAATTGGTTCTGTTCTGTTCTCGTTTGTACTTTCGATCCTCGTTGACTGTTCTCGGTTAGGAATACTGTTGTTAACCTTTTCAGTCTGTTGATTTACGTTTGATCTTTACGTCTTCTGTTCGTGGTGGAATTTGTCTTCTTATATTATTTTTGCTCTTGAAATTTGATATCAACTGTCAGTTGTTTCTTCACAGTTTGGTAATTGGAGTTGAGACTTGTCACTGTCTATTAGATTCTTTGAAGAGTGAAACTAGATACTGACTAGATCCTTGTAATATAATACGCAAATTTTTTAAAATTATATTTCAACGTGTGTCGTTTCTCTAAAATATTTTGTATTTATATTATAATTTTTAGTTATTTTTATTTATAGAATTTTTAATATACTATATTTATTTTTTATAATTCTTTTCTTGACCATTTAATTAATTTTGTTAAAATCTTTTATTTTTAGTAATAATTTTTATCATTTTTTATAATTTTATAATTATTTTAATTAATTTATTATTTTTATGAATATTATTTATATCTATATTTATTTATTTATTTCGGAATTTACCAGTAATTACATATATTTTTATACATAAACATGCATAGTAAAATGTTGTTTTACAATATAATGATTTATGCAAAATGTTAGGATTACAACGAACTTTTATATCATACAAAAGATCGCACAAAAGGTTGGATCAGAAATAATTTTGAGTCACACAAAATCACACAGAATGTTTAAAAAGATTTCTTTTGTCTTTCATCTCCTGGGAGTTTGCCTGGGAGTAGTCCCCACAAAATAAAAGACATGTTTATTCAATGGTAAATATCCTTTAGTTATGAAGCTTTAATATTCCGTGTACAAAGACCATAAATGATGTATTTTTAAAGATATTTTTAATACCGCAGAAATTTCATAAGACTTTAATTGGTAGATGACTTAATAAATTCGTTGTTTATCATTCTACAAATAATAAGATGTAAAAACAAGGGACATATTATTAAAGATTACGAAATTATAGGAAAAAAATATGATTGTTACAGTATGTTAAATGAAATGATATAGAATTAAAACGTGATTAATAAAAGAGAACATTTTCTCATAAATATAAATCACAGACCAAGCAAATTTATAGGAAGGAGTCTGTATTTATACATTTAAATTATTTTATCTTAGTATTTATTTTTAATTCAATGTTTGAAATAAAATCAGTCAAGGCAGTGATGAAAATTAAAATTTTATTCTTATGTTTATCCCGTAGCAGCCAATCTATCACTAATTAGTAATGAACATAATAATGTTCTTTGAAGAGATAAATAATGAGCCTTATGTTTGGAACTCAGAATATAAAGGATAATGAGATGCGAAAGCAATATCAAATATAAAAATAGACTGTTTTCATTTAAGATGAATAGTAAAATGCAAAATCTGTCTATTTTCGCAATCCTGGAACAACTTTTACTGAGGTAGAACCAATATGCGACATACCTTTTAGTTTGCATGGACAAATACAGTTCGTCCGGAAAAATTAGCAACACTGATCTACATTTTTATATGATCTATCATGTGGAGGTACGTGGTTCGTTCAATAATGTCTCGGACTAACTAAGAAAAAAACAACACAAAAAACTGAAACAACTTTTAATGAACAACATGAAGTATTAGTTCGAAAAACATATTTAATTATTTTTCTATATAACTACCATTGGCAGCAACCAGCTTATTCCACCAAATAATCAAATATTTAAATGCATCAGTCTACAAATGTCCAGGAAGGTCTGCAAACCACTTTTCAACAAATTTCTGGAGTGCAACTGATGTCTCAAATGATGGCCATTAAATGCTTTCTTCAGATGCTTGAACAAAAAGAAATTTATTGTTTGTCCATTAGGCAAGAGGTCTAGATGAATGACTCCACTTTTGTCCCAAAACACTGAGAACATCAGTTGTTTTCGATGTGAAGTGCCACTTCTCATCTTCAGAGGAGGTTTTTCTTCTCCATTTCTCCATTCAGATGATTCCCGTTTGGTTTCAGGTAAGTATAAAGAAAGAGGTGTCTCGTCCTCAGTAACAATATTATTAATAAATGATTCAAAATTTGTAAATTTCACAATGTGCAGTTGGAGTGCATTTCTTTCATGTCAGGAGACAGAAACTTTTGAAAAAATCGTGAGCATAATTTGCGATAGCCTAATTTCCCAATGATGTTGTGAGAACTGCCAGCACTTATTTTAAGTAATTCAGCAATTTCACCAATCTTATTTGTCTTTCAGCTCGAATAATTGCCTCATTGCGTAATTTTCTGATCGGAATTTTCAGTTGGTCTGCCAACATGGAATAATCCTGGTGCACACTTTTACGGCCATGCTTGATAAATGATATCCAACGATATATTGTGGATCTAGAACAGTGGTTCTCAAACTGTGGGTCGCGACCCATTAATTGCAAACGCGAAAGACTTGATCGAACAGGGATTTCACATGAAAATCAAGCATCATTCGAGATAGCGTTGGA
>JBBMKC010214452.1:0-12748 GCA_037834085.1 Bipalium vagum | reverse complement strand
TATTATTATTATTATTATTATTATTATTATTATTATTATTATTATTATTATTATTATTATTGTTATTATTATTATTAATGCCTATCAATTTAAAGTTTTATTTTAACCGGATTTTTAGAAATTAACTCAAATCATATTTGAACTGAACATCAAAATTATTCTATTAAATTTCATTTATTTTTAATTAAAATATTTTTCTTTCAAAACATAACTAGAAAATAAAAATGTCTCCATTATTCAAAGAAATTTAATTTATTATAATTACTGTTAATCGCTTTGCATTATTACGAAATTATAAAAGAAAATATGGAACAAATCAATTAAATAATAATTTAACATTACTGAATTTTTAAATTAATGTTCTGATAAAAAATCAATAAAAATATTTAAAGATATCCTTCATTATTGGGTTAAATTGCTTTTTACTTGAATTATGGATTAAATTCACTAGTTTAACGTTATTGAATTTGTTCATACATTAATTTTTTTTAATATAGGTAAACGTCGATTGATAAAACGTGCATTTTTAAAGTTATGTGTACCGTATCCATAATACAATCAAAAATCCCTCGATAATACGTACACCTTACAGTGTATGTTGATTAGGATTCTTAAAATCTGTTTGTAAATTATGCAATGTAAATGACAGAAAACGTGAAAGATAACCAATTTTTCTTGAAATTGAAAATTTCTTAAAATTGTTGGTTGAACAGAATAAAGTAAGAGGAATGAGCATTACTGGTTAATGAAAGATAAATTGAAACAGTTCTTTGAAAAGATTAGCAATTTCAAAACTAGAAATGTACTGGAAGGTATACATTGTGCGGAAAACCATATCTACCATATTAATGAAATTAACTTTGAAAGAGAGAAACTTACCATCTTTAATATTGTAGAATTAGCGTTTCTTTACAATGGAAATTCTATCAAAAGTTATTTTAAACAACTTAACAGTTTCAAAAAATAATTTACGGAAAATAATAACAAAAACGTAATATTTGTATTTTGTAATTCCCTCTATTTTAGGTACGTATTTTCGTTGTACGGTCATGTGCCTATATTATATATTTATTTATTTTTACCTGTATAATAATCTCATCATTATTATATTATTATTTCAAAATTATATTCATTAAAATATTTTTATATTACATTATACATTATTATCACCTTTATGTATATTAATCACAAACAGTATTTGTAGAAAACAATTTTTAAAATTTTAGTACGGTTTTTAAAATATTTTTGACTTAATAATTGATTTTTTAGTCAATTATTTTAAATATATTCCATTTAATATATTGGAAAATTGATTTAAAACATTCTCTATATACGACTGATTTAATTTTAAACAAAGTGTATTTCGAAAATAATTTTCAAAATTGTCTTGACAAAGAATTATAAAATTGAAATAAAATCGAAATAATTCGAGATTTTATTGGTCTTTATTTAATTCTTAATCTAGATTTTAAAAATATCAATAACTTAAAAATTTTATTTAAATAAATTATAAATACATCACAGTAAATTATTATTATCAATTTAAATATTATTTAAATATTATTATATTTATTTTTTAAAAAGATGGAGACTGTGTAATTTTCCATGGAATTTCATTCATTATAAAATTCTAATCAATTTTCTTTTAAAATCGCCATTTTCCCAAACTTATAGGACAAAGCTAAATGTCAAATAAAAGCAACAGCACATCAAAACACTGAACATCGTTTAAGATTGAAACAATTTTCGTCGATGCTACCACACGATAATTGACAATGAATGGGAAAAAATCATCTTAATTATTTGTTTATAAATTGTTAAACTGTGACAACCCAAACGAAAATTGTTGTTGACCAATTTTGTGTTTCTTTTTCAAGAGAATTTTCTGAAGAGAATTATTCTTTTTTCTACTACAATTCATAGACAATATAAGATCTAGAATTTTTCCAGCTTCCTTAACATTATTTTCCTCTAATAATTATTATTATTAGTAGCAGTAGTAGAATAAGAATTTTATGAAATAATAATAATAATAATTATTATTATTATTATTTAAAAATTACTATTGTGTGTAAATAAAATCAATATAGTTTAGTTTTGCTTATATTCAACAATTTTGTTCACACATTTTAAAAATATATTCTAAGTAATTTCTTCCTTTTTTACATCGTCTTTACCTTACCTCGCTTTCAACTTATTTTTTGTCTTAAAAATAACCTTCCTCGATATCGACTACAAAAGTTGAAAAGCTATGTAAATCTTGAGACTGATAATAGGAAAAATGCTTTGCAACATTCTCTGACGAGTCTCATTAAATCTGACTTTAATTTCATTTTTCACGTTTCCTGGATAACCGACAGATTCTGCTTCAAATTTATCATCTATAATTTCCTCTTAGGAACTCATGTAATGGAGGGATCAGCCAAAATGCTCGTAACCGCTGTCGGATTAAATTCTCAAGCTGGAATTATCTTTGCCTTGCTGGGTGCCGCTGACAATGAAGGAAAGGATAAGGCGGAAATGGACAAATCTAATAATCAAGTCCATAAAACCAATTCGAATTCAAAATCCAAAACAACGAAAGCAGGTGATGAAGGTATAGGGAAAATAATTTTGTATTATTTCCATTACCCATTATCAATGGATGCGTGTTGATGCGTGTTGATGCGTGTTGATGCGTGTTCCTCTTTAGAAATGGAATTGATTAAATTGACTGAACACCACACAGATGATACCGACAGATTCTCCAATCACAAACAGAACAATTACGCTTGTGGTGATGTGGAAAAAACCGGGGTCACGAATGATGAAAAGGCCAAGCCAGAAAAGAAAATACGAATCGCGAAAAAGAAAGGATCGGTTTTACAATTGAAGCTGAATAAACTAGCCAGCAGCATCGGACAAATCGGTGAGACTTGACACTTCACGGTTTTAGAACTAAATTTTTGGTTTTATATATTTAAAAATATGAAATTGATTTTATTATTATTATTTTTTATAATAATTATTATTGATTATCGATCATTATTGATTGCTAATTACTTTTCTTATTATTTAATATTACTAATTTTGATTTTTATATTTATAATTATTATTATATCTATTATGTATCACAATGATAATATTATTATTACTTTTGGTGAAATATTTATTGAAACAATTATTATGATATTTTTTTGTTTTAATTTATGTTTAAAAAATTAATTGTAATTATAATAATATTTAAAATAATTATTTAATAATAATTTCTTAGTTTCATTTTAATATTTTATTATATTAACTTGTAATTGAAATATTTTTAGAGGTTAAAGTTCCAAAATTAAAAAACTTTTTGGAAATATTTAAATTAATTTTTTTAAAATTCAAAAGATTATTCTTGAGACAGTTTTGCACAGTTATAGTCAAAGAGTTATAAATTGGTCACGTTTGTTTCTTTCTAAAGAAGTTTGGAGACCGATTTTCTTTGATATGAAAGTTATCATATATTGACATTTCTCGATTTTTGTCAACTCGGTTAGTGTTAATTAATTGGGATTGAACTTCACTTATACAATGAATTACTTTAAAGCTCACTTTCCGTTTGCTTGGATCATATTAATTTGCTTGTGACATTTTAAAAATATTTGACGAATAGAAATGGAATCCTTTAAAAATATTTGCCTAAATGTTAAAATACTTCCAATTATTATCGCTGAGGAAACTATTTCTCCAATCCTGTTTTTCACGTAGAGCTAATTTTTGGCGTTCTAAGATCAATTAATTTTTCTCTGTTGGCATGAGGAATTTTCGTTGTCTGTTACACTATTCTATGTATATATTTTTCATTATTGATGCATTCTTGACTTATTCAAAATTATTTTTAGAACTTTTTCTCACTGAACCAATTGATGAATATGATTCCGTATAATCTTTGAAGGTTTCTTTTCTTTTATTCTTTCTTACTATTTCCTTTTGTATATAATTTGCGAATTATCTATATGTTTTGATTCTAAGTTCTGCCGCTCTTATATTAATTCAAATAATTTCCAAATATCTCTTATAGATCCTGTAGAAAAATCTTGTAAATACTAATACAATTTTATCATAATATTATTAATAGTTCATTTTTCATCATTAATTTTCTCAGCCAATGTTAGTTTCGTCAGACTTAGCCGTATTTTTATTTCATTCAATACAATATAGAATGTTTTCCTTTTCGGATTTAGTAAACAGCTGTACGTTATGGTTATCTGCATAACTCGCAAAAAGTGCTTGATTTTTAGTGAAATATAAAAAAGATTTGGAGATAATTTTCTTTTTTTTAGATATTCAATTTCTGAATTCTTTTTTAGCTTCATATGATACAATTATTAATAATAATAATAATAATAATAATATTATTATTATTATTATTAAATTTTTATTTAATCTTCAATCACTAGATTTATTTTTAAACATTTCTTTAATATTCTTCATTTTTTCTGAACTGTCAATTTAGCGTTATCATTTTCTAAATTTACCTGAAAAGACTGTTTTCGTTAATGTTAAGATGAGTGTAATATCTGTTTATCATAACAACTTATCAACTTTCAACGGTGAAATTCTTAATACTTAATTGATTTTCATGTATATTATTTTCAAATTTTGATGATGACGCGTTATTGCCCTAATCAACAAATGTCTTAGTGAAATGAAATCCTTCTGCCCACTTACATTTAATATATAATTTTCATTATCCTATACTGGTAGTCAGAAAATGTAGCCCACTCTGGATATGTTATAAATTATAAAATAAAATAATGTTTTCGATTACATTGTGGAAATTTATTCAGGCTGTAAATATATTTTAGTTTTTATTGATATATCAGTTCAATGGTTCAATTGTCAGAATTCCAGAAGGGATATTAGTGTGGGTGGTTGGAGGCAGGTATCAACTGTGGGATGTCGCAAAAAGAATTTGAATATCAAAAAGGACCGTTGAAAAATGACACCGGATCAAAGCAGTCAGTAGACAATTCAACATTTAGTTCATAGCATGCATGAAAGAATTCATAAAGAATATAGTGGTCATACATAATAATAATAGATTGTTGAGAACAATCTATTATAACAATATTTAGGTCAACAAACGTTGAATATTAATTGATTCCGTTAAATTTGTAAATATTTATCGAAAATATCCTGAACACATGAATTTATAACAAGTCAAAATATAGTGGGCTCCTTTTCGGCTACAAGTATTTTAACAAATCTTTTAAATGAAAATTCTCGTAACATTTTCCAATATCAATCAAAAAACAAAATTTTAAGAAATACAAGATGAATGATATCACGAAAATTTCTTTGGCTTGATTTTTTGGTAGCAGAGTGGGCGGAGAATAAGAGAAATGTAATTATTTTTATTTATTATTCTTTCTTCTTTTTATTATTATTATTATTATTATTATTATTATTATTATTATATTATTATTATTAATGAAAAATACCATTTATTATAATTACTAAATGATGTAACCAGATAACTAATTAAAAATATTTCTTTTCTGATATATTAACGCTTTATATCTCCAATGAATGTTTAATATGATAAAATATCCGCCTAGCAACCATTGAGTTTGTTAGAAAGAAAACGAAAGATATCATCAGTTGCTGTGGAATTAATTTTAATGCAATATTCTATAAAAATATATGGTTACGTGCAGATTGGATTGCAACGTTAAATTTCAATGACGACGAAAATGACGTAAAGATTTTTCAATAAGTTTTTCACTTATCGATTGTTGCTATTCCAGAGGAGAGAAATATTTATCAAACTAGCTTCAAATATAATTTTCGAGACAAATTTTCCTAATCCCCTCCCATATACTCTACTCTGACGTTCTGTGTTTTGTGTCCATTAATGTATTGTCGTCCGTGATTCTTGAGAATAACATTGGCTTTGTTATTGACAAATAAATATTTTATTTATTAATTAATTAATGTGGGTCTTATGTGGAATCTCCACACCCTCTAATCCCCACTAATCCATCCTGACTCCTTCAATATCATTCACTTACAATCCATATCGCATCACATCAACTGAACTCTTCTATACCCAGCTTACCAACTTCAATTGGCCAAATAACAATGCCACATGTACCATTTGACGGCTATTCTGTCGCGCTTGGTTTTCATAAATAAATTACTCTCATCATCACCATCATCACAGCTCATATACCCAATATAATATTAATTGGTGATTTGAAACTTATAATAATATGAAAAAAACAAATTATTCGACATTGGCTGGTCAGATATTCTAACTTCATTTGTATTTTATTGATTTTGATAAACGGATTTATTATCTTAAGTTGCTGTTTGTGTTGCTTTATTTCTTGACCTTTTCTTTAAAATTGGGTAAAATTCATCATTTTGATTGTTTTCTTTTATTAATGACGACTTTCTCCCTTAAACTTTGTAGGAATAATATTTGCAAAGTGCTTTTGCAAATAAAAAAAAGTCAAGAATTATTTTATTCTTGAACCATTTTGAAAAAAGAAATAAATCTGAAAAGTCGATCTGGAGCAGTTATGAAAATTTAACCAAACCTTCTAAATTTTTGAAGAACAAGTGGAAGAATTGCATTTTAAAATAATCGGCAAAGGATGGATTAAAACGAATGGGATGACGATTTCTGATTTCAAAGTTTAAAAATCATTTTAAATATTTTAACAAAAAATCGATTTTTCTGCTCTTCTTTCTTGAGATTTAACAGAAATTTCGAAAAGCTAAAATTGTTTTTAGTCTATTTTAGCTCTAAATTACTATTTCTCATCTCTTCTCAAATATGCTTTTTTTCTTGTTCAAAATTACGTAGTCTGGGAGAATTATTGATAATCAAGCTCATTATTACTTATCGAATTAGGAAGTTTTCTGTTGAATTATCAAAGAGCACTGCTCCTTTACTTGAGAGAATTACGGGAAATAATTGACTTTTATTTAATCAATAAAGATAAAGATAATAATGATAATGATAAATAATAATAATAAATAATAATAATAATAATAATAATAAGAAATAATAAGAAGAATAAGAATGAAAAGAAAAACTTTCGAAATTACTGAAATTGTTTCTAAAATTTGAAAATTGTTATAAATTAATAAAATTGGCATTTCTCTTTAACATATTTATATGATTAATTATCATTATTCCACTGAGGTTAAAGTATTCTTCAGACATCTCAAATGGCATGGGAACGAAATTCTAATATGTTAGCTTTCTCTCGTATCATTAAATACTTCATTGACTTCAACGAATGACAATTTTGTTGCCATGGTGTAAAGAGATTTCGAAAATAAATACTCTGTTCTTCTTTCATACAATTTGAGTTATTTGTTTTAATCCATTCTTTAATAAATTGATTTCATTTCGATATTTTTTGTAGACAGTATTGAGAAGAAGATTCAGTCATATTTTTCCTTCATAAAATATGTGAGAATTCAGAAATTGTTTTTCTCAAAATATTTTTGGAATTTTTATTAAAAATTTCTGAATATTCTAAGTTTAGAGATATTTCTTTAAATAGTAATCTTTCCTCTTTTATTGATATACATATTTATTTATTTTTGAATCCATTAAATATTTATATTGATTTTTTAAATGATTTTAATTTCAACAAATCTAAATATAAAAAATTAATCTTTTCATTCTAGCAATATTAATACTTTATTTTATTTATATTTATTTGCATTAAAATAACAGATAGTATCTATATTTTTCCTTCCAACATCCCACCAGATCCTTATTTACTTTTTGTTTTTCAATGTTAAAAAATTAAAAAATCAGACAATTTATGCACTTCTTTTAAGTGTGAAAAATCAAAAAAAGATTCAATATTTTATTTACTATTTTTGAAAATAAATATAATATTAATGATTAATCAATTTTTTTTTGAATCAGAAATATTACTGGTTTTCAAAAATTGAAATAGGAAAAGAATTATGAAAAATATTTTAAAAAATTACTACAATTAATAAAAATAAAATAAGATGAATAAAAATAATATTTATTCATAATAAAATAAATGTATAAGAATAATTTTTAATATCAATTTATAAATTTGACAAATTTCTATTTTTTTTATTATAAAAAACCAGCACAATAATCGTCGATATTATTTTGAAATCAATTATTTTTAAGATAAACGAAAAGTTATAAATAGAAAATAAATAATCATTATTGATTCTTTGGTGGTTTTTGATACAAATGAAAACAAGAGAAAATAATTTTGATATTTTATCTAATAATGGAACACAATGTGCTTTTTGGTTATATCTTTGAATTAATTTACTTTTTGTAATAGCACAAATGCGATTACATCAATGATTATTTTCATCTACATAAGGCATCGATTTTTAATTGAAAATTTCCACATCTACTTTATGATTATAACAAAAAAACAATTATTTTTTTATCCATATACATATGTAGAGTGCATTCAAGAAAAAAAAATATTTTACAAGATTTCTACGAGTTGTTTTAAATTCAATTATTAAACATGACGCAAGATTTTTTGAAATTGACTATATTTCAATAAGCTTATCCTCAAAAAAATTGAATGGATAAAAGCAGATAAATTGTTATGATCACGATAATAATAATAATAATATTGTTTATTTAAATGTTTACAGGCACCATCGTTTCTTCTTTGACGGTAATTATACTAATAATAAAATTCTGCGTGTCAACGTACTACGTCGATCAAAAATCTTGGGAAATGGATCATTTGAAGAACATGATAAACTTCATAATTATTGGAGTTACAGTTCTTGTAGTAGCAGTGCCTGAAGGCTTACCCTTGGCTGTGACTATTTCCTTGGCCTATTCTGTGAAAAAAATGATGAAGGTAGCATTTTGTTATGTGGGCTTTTCGACAGTTTCAATTATCAATAACATTAGATGAGAAAATAATTGATTTTTCAATAATTAATATCTTTTGATTTTTATATACGGAAAGATGTTTTGATATTATAGATTTTCCCAACGATTTATATTGGACTTAATATTTTCATTATCATTTATTCTTTTATTTAATGATTGTATTTATAATTTATTTTATTGATCGAATTCACTTTGAACGATTTTTCAAATCCTTGATTTCAATTATGCTAGGAGTTCAATAACCCACTTTTTTGGTTTTATTAATCGAACATAATAATAAAGGAGAAATTTATTATTACTAATATATTATATTAATAAGTAATGGGTATTACCAATATTATAATCGTAAAATAGTATAATGTTAAACTTTCGTGTACAGATACAATTTTAATTCCTAGCGACTTTGAAATACCAATATTACAGAAGAAATAATAAATAATAATTTTCCTAGAAATTATTGACCAGAACCGAATTAAAAATGTAAAAACTGATTTTTATGTTTTCACAAAAAAAATTATTGATTATTTGACATTTTTATATTTATTCAAAATTATAATCATTATTAATTATATTATTATTATCTTTATTCTCATCTTTAATTTTTAAAAAATTCTTTCAAAACTAATAAGGGTTAAAGCTAGATTTATAATTTCTTCTCTTAAAAGATTGCCATCAACTGCAGAGAATCAGAGAAAGAGAGAGACTTAATATCTGATAAAATAAAATAATAGACGAACAATAAATTTCAGAAAGTTGACTATTATTGTCAAGCGATTGAATAATAAATTTCTCTGTTCACTATATTTCTTAATTTTCCAGTAGCGTAGTCTCTAATGAAAATTGAAAATTATTAATATTTTTTTTCAACTTTGATTTTCTTCGTGCTAACAACTATTATTTATTATTATTATTATTATTATTATTATTATTATAAAACTATTTTTCGATTTTCAATATTCTATTTCCACAGAGTTTTTGATTTTGTTTCACCTTCTTTTATGTTTTTTAATAATTAAATTAAATTTTTTTTAAAGAAAAATATGATTTTCCATACAATCAAACACAACAATTACTGCTATTGACTTACTGCTTTTCAGAATACAAACAATTTAGTCAAAACGAGTTTCTAATGTCCCAAATTATAAAAAATGTATAATAATTTCCCTATGTAGAAATATTTCTCAAATAATGTTGATGCTCTTCTATAATGTTTAACAGTTATTGTAGTTTGAGATTACAAAACTTCATAAAATCTGTAGTCTTCTTTTAATTAGATCTTCTATAAATATAAAAGAGAATTTTATCAGTAGTTATATAGGCCAGATGAAAATGTTTCGCATTTCTTCCTAAACTGTTTTGATTTGGCTCGATTCTCATATTTCTTTTTGTCTTTCCGCCATACAATAGAAATAAGAAAGTATTTAAAATATTTAAATGAAATTTTTGAAAGAGAGAATTTTTGATAAATTTCAAAAAAGTAATCAGTCAAACTTAAATAGTTTGAACTAGAAACTTACAACAGATACTTCTTCATTATTTTTTTTGTTTAAACCAAATTAAGTAACAATACTTCAGATTTTATTTTATTAATGGTTATTAATTAAAATTTATTACACTATATAAAAAGTTATTTTAAAATAATATTGATTGATTTCTTCTAAATATTTTCTACACAAATTAATATTTAAACAATTCAATTATTTATTTATTAATCGATCTATAGAATTTTTTATTAATTATTCATTGATTACTTATTATTGAGAATTAAAGGAGTTTGAGTTAATTATTCATGGTAAGGAAGAACACACCTGATGCAATTTCATAAAATATTTTTAATATATTTTAGGATTATGAATTTTTTCCTTCCAATCAAATTTTAATAATAAAATTTAATTATTTCTCGTAAATTTTTATTCGCTATCAGCACTACAATTTTTATTACTATCAATTAACGATTAATGGATTTATAAAGAAATCTCTAATATTTATTTCATTAAAAATGCATTTAAGGAAAATAATTTTAAATATCAATTATACAATATTTATATTTATTATACAATATTTGTATTTAATAATAATAAAAATAATTATTATTATAATTATTATAATATTATAGTTTTGATATTTTATAATAAAAATTGTTATATCCTTATTTTTTTAGTAAATGATAATAAATAATGATTCTTTTAAAATAAAATAATGATTCTTTTATTTATTATCAAATTATTTATTAATAATTAATAATTATTTATTAATTTTTAAAACATTGTTGAGAATAACAATTGTAATATTTTCATATATAAATAATTTACTGTTATCGAAAAAAAATATTATTGTTCTTCAGGATAACAATCTGGTCCGGCATCTCGATGCTTGTGAAACAATGGGCAACGCCACTGTTATATGTTCCGACAAAACAGGAACTTTGACAACTAACAGAATGACAGTGGTGCAGGCGTATTTTAATGCGCAACATTTTCGTACTCATCTTCCCTCTTTTGAAGAATTGTCTTTCAACCTCTCTGATATGCTGACTAAAAATATTTCTATTAACAGTAGCTATACCTCTCGACTGATGGTGATTTTTTTTCATTCGTGATGTTCCTTTTGTTTTAAGCAAATTTTATTGAAATTTACAGGCAGCTCGTCACTCAAATGAGTTACCGTCACAAATAGGAAACAAAACCGAATGTGCTTTGTTGGGCTTTGTTAATGGGCCTTTAAAACGAGACTATAACGATTTGAGAAGTCAGTGGACCGAGGATAAGTTGTTGAAAGTTTTCACTTTCAATTCTGAACGAAAATCAATGAGCACAATCATCAAAGATGAAGACAAATTGTTGCTATTAACCAAGGGGGCTTCTGAGATGATTTTAAACAAGTTTTTTTTCTTTGAAAATATTTTCTTCCAACAAATCTTCACTAATATTTTCATCACGATTTCCTTTCTCAGATGCTCATTCGTGATTGGCAAAAATGGAAAGGTACAACCTTTCAAAACGGAGGATATGGAATCTCTTATCAAAAACGTTATTGAACCGATGGCCAGTGATGGTCTTAGAACAATTGGATTGGCGTACAAAGAATTTGTAAGAGGTATGTCATTGGAAAATAAGAATTAGAGGGAATTATGCTAAGATCTTTATCCTATTATTTTCATTTTATTTCCAATGTTTCAGGTTCCAGAAATGAAAACCAAGGTTCTTATATTGAAAAAATGGATTTGGAAAATGAACACGAGTTAATCTGCAATTTAACTCTGCTTGGTATTGTTGGAATTGAAGATCCGGTAAGACCCGAAGTTCCTCCGGCCATTAAAAAATGCCAGAAAGCCGGAATCACGGTCAGAATGGTGACAGGAGATAATATCAATACTGCTCGGTCGATTGCAATCAAATGTGGTATTTTGAACCCGGGTGATGATTTTTTGGTCATGGAAGGAAAAGAATTTAACAAAAGAATTCGTGACCCACATACTGGCAAAGTCAAACAGGAACTTATTGATCAGGTATGGGGTTTGATGTATGGAGTATTATACACCGATTGGATTTCTTAAAATAATAGTTTTTTAACTTTTATCGATTATTTTTTGATATTATTTTACTATATATATACATTTAAATATAAAATAATAAATAAAATATTTTAAAAATAAAATATATTTAAAAAAAATATATATATATACAGGGTGCGTGCGATATTTTCGGAATAGATTTGAACGTTAAATACAATTTTTTAAAAATTTTGTCATTAAAAATTTAAATCAGTTTTTTATAAAGAAAAGTATGTATTACAAAAATCCATTACAAAATAAAACATTTGTTTAAATATGTCAAAACAATTCGAGAT
>JBBMKC010214441.1:0-12749 GCA_037834085.1 Bipalium vagum | reverse complement strand
TATAATAATAATATAAATAATAATAATAAATAAAAAAAATAATAATAATCATAATATTGATTCAATAAACTAATCGCATCTGACTTCGTTTTAGCACAAGAAACATTCAAATTTGATTTTATATTTCTCTTTTAAAAATATTGTCTAATCGCGTGCTTATGTATAATTGAAAAAAATCTTGTCTCTTCTTGATAGGTTATGATTTCCGCGGGCTCACCTACTACTTCAGGAGCTATTTTGGCAAATACCAATGATGTTTTTACAGTCAAAGAACCAAACTTTGAGCATATTTTAAGAGCTCTATCAAAAAATGATAGGTTTTAATTTAATGAAAGTTTATTTCCATAATATATTTATATAAAATAGAGATAAATGGGTCGATCGATTGATGACTGCAACTATGTTTTATATTCAGACAGAAAATCTCAAACGGGAGTGTTCCATGAGTAGTAAGTCAATTAATGGATTTCTAATTGATTTTAATAAACTTCATGAAGAGATCCTTTAAATGGATAATATTTTCAATTTTAAATCGGAAATAATAATTTGTAAACCACAATTTATACAATTTTAGAAAATCTATAATCAATGTAGGGTAAAGATATTATTTGTTAATAACAGTACAATTTTATTTCAATAAATAAATTAATCAATATTTCAAAGATAAAAAGAAGTTTTTTTTAATCTTAAAACTGAAATGGGAATTAAGAAACAAGTTACTTTATCAATCAATTTTTGATTGAATTAGTTCTGTTAATCCAAAGCACGATTTGTCTATTATTAGTGATGTTACTAATTTTAGGATCCCTAAATAGAGGCAATATTTCATTTACAATTTTTTCTAAAAGAAACACTAAAACGTTATTGAAAAGTTTTATTGATTTTAATTGAATATTTTTAAAATAAAACATTGTTCGGCTTTTTTTTAAAATCAATACTTCTAAATAAGTATAAAATAAATATTTTTATATATAAATGATGAATCTAGTATTGTTATGACTTGAAAAATATTTTAAAATTTCATAAGTTGTTTAATTCTTAAATTAATATATATTGTTAACTTTGATCAAAAAACTTTATTTCTTTAAATATTTTTTTTAGGTTTATTAATTTATATTTTTATTTTAAATGTACTGTGTTCAATAATTATTGAAATTCATCAAAAATTGAGGAAATATGGAAATAATTGTCAATTTAAGATTCTCGTAAACATGAAATACCTAACATCTTATTTGGTTGACCATTTATAATCATTTTTCATTGATATTTACTGGATAATTAACATTTTAATATATTTCCAAATATAAATACCAAAATATTATTTTAAATAGTGCTTATAGTTTTGAAACTTTAACATTCTGCAAAATTTGCTTGTCTAACAATTTCATTTGTTATTATTTTTGGAAATATCTTATTTTTTCAGTTCGATATTATAAATCACGAATCTTTGTATTTAGATCAACTTGGTAAGTTATTAAATAAGTAAACATTTATTGCCTATTTCCGTAAACCTTGCTTTACCTTTGAAAAAATGTTTGATTTTTCACAATCAATCTCATGAAAAATATGGTTTTCTTTCTTAATTTTTTCGAAACTTATTTTATGAAAAATAAAGTAGCTTTTTTCTACATAATAAATTATCAAGAAAAACGATTATAGAAAAATAATATTTTTATAATATCACATGTTATTATTATTATATAAATATTATTTATATTATTATCCTTAATTACTAAAAATTAATTCTATTATTCATTCTTATTTGAAAATTGAGATCTCTGAAATTTATCATAGATCTGTATAGTGAACAATTTTCATAAAAACTTGTCGAATAAAATAAAAAATTTCATTTCACATTTTATAACTTCTCGTGTTTCTGGAATCCTTAGATCTTATTTATTTTAAGAAAATATTTAAATTAAGTGGTAAAAAGATAAAATCAAAATTTTCCTATTTTTAATTCATTATTAAAAATTAATTAATTAATTTTGTTCGTTCAAAATTCTTTTCAATTTTTTAATTTCTGCTAAAAAATCAGTTTACTTGTAAAACTGTTTAAAATTATTTGTAAAAAAGTTTTCAGTTCTGAATTTTAATTCCATTAAGTGCCTTAAATTTTACATCCCGACATATATTTTTCGAAAGCTGTTTTCATTTGGGAATGTTTTAAAATTATTTGATATAGAATTTCTATATGAAGATTTGATAACATTTCTATTTAGAAATTTTTCTCTTTATATTAATTTATTCATTGAAAGAAACTTTCCAAATATTTTATTTTTTAGGAGAGTAATTAAATAAAAATTATCTTTTCAGATTTGATTTCTTTGGTTTTTTATATTAACTTTTGTTAAAAATCTTTAAATATTTAATGCATGAAAAAATTGTTTTTTAAATAAAGTTACGTTTTATTCGACTTCGAAAGTCAGTTGCTCAGTTTAATTTACTTCTTTCTTTTACTGAAAAATTATATTATTTTCTGTTTTAACTTCTCAGGGATAAGTTTTTCTTTTGATTTTCCTTATTTTTCCTATGCCTTAAAAATAAATATTATTATCAAAATAAAATCTATTGGTTGCATGTTATTATATTATTTTAATTTAAGTATTTTTAGTTTTTTAAGTTTTGTCTAATTCATGAAGAAAATGTATTTTTGTTTGTCGTGCTCTGATGGATTTTACATTAAGTTAGGGTTTTCATTTCAATTTTCTTTCTTTTTCCTGTTTACTATTTGAAAGGTTAAATTATTCAGTTAAAAATAACTCGTCTTTCTGATGAGAGTTTTCTACAAATTCCTAGCTGTTAGAATTTGAAAAGTCTCCTACTTTTGTATAAAATAATTTTATAACTCATTCCTTTTTGTTCATTCAAGTATATTTCGAAAAATGTCATTAAAAAATTTTCCCCTTATAAAAAGAGCTTTAGATTATTTTTTTCATCTGATAATAAAAATGAAAACTGTATGAGTATACTTTTCAGATTTTTAAATTTGCAGTAAGCAAAATATTTTTCTTTGATTTTTATTTTTTTCCTTTGTTCTAAAAATAAAGTAGTCTGTGACCAATTTTGATTAATTTGACATTTTTAGCTTTATTTGTCTTGTTCTATTTTTAGTAACACGATAATCTCTATAGATAATTCTTATTTCATTTTTTATAATTTTGTTTTTTACGTTGAATAGAAAATAAAATAAAATGGTAAAATATATAAAAGAAAAGATTATTAATTATTGACAAATATTTTTGTTACTATTTAAATCATATTTTGCAGTGATTATTTCAAAGCTGATTTGAGTTCTATTTTGGATAGACCTATTGAAATTGTATTGGTTTTGTTTTGATTTGCTTTGCTTTGCTTTAATTTTTGATTTTCGCTTGCATTATCTTTGATTTACTAAGAGTTTTAATTTTAAGAATAATAAGAGAACATTATTTTTTTAAATAGTAAAACAGTTTTTTAAAATCATATACACGTGTATACCGAAATATTATTTTTGAAGATTTATTATATTTCTTGATCGACTGATAACTTTTTCTCACTAATGAAATTATTATTATTTAAATTAACAACTCATCAAAAATAATTTTGCTTATTAAGAGTTTCGTTATATTAATATTTTTTTTAAAATGAATTTATGATGATTTTGCTTAATTTCTCTATATTATTTAAATTAATTTAAGAATAAATCTAATTGTAATAACTTACTTCTAAGTTTATTAATTGTTGCATTTTATTGGTTAATTCAAATTTTAATACACTTTAATTTTAATATAACATTTTGATTAGTAATTTTTTCATTCTTTTTTCTTGAATATATCAATCTTAATAAATAATATAATTCAAATGAAAAATTTTAATGTTTTTTTATTCTATTTTTAAAAATTTTTTTTATATTATTATTACATTTACTTTTCTATCGAAATATTTTTTCTAAATAAATATTTTTCCTAGTTCGTAGAACAGCCGGTGTTGGTCGGCTATTGGTAACTGTTGTTGAAGGAATCAATTTGCGTGTTAGCAACAGTCACAAGGATTCAAAATCTGATCCATTTTGCGAAGTGAGTTTAGGGAATCAGCTTCATCGAACGAAAGTCATTTCTTCAACTCTCAATCCAAAGTGGAACGCCCAAATGCAATTTTTAATTAAGAATGTTGAGCAAGATGTACTATGTCTGACCATCTACAACAAGGACTATTTTGCTCCCAATGGTTAGTTTCATTTATTGATTTTATTATTATGGAATTTTTTTTATTTCATTTTATTTTTTATTAGTAGTATTATTATTATAGGAATAATCTTTTTAAAATATTTTAATTTTTTTTCATTTGTATTTTTATAGTTTGAATTTTTTGAAAAGTAGCTTAAAACTATTATCATAAATAATAATAATATTTAAAATATAATTTTCTGAATTTTTAATTGAAAAATATTTATCGCTTTTATTATAATTTTTCTTTTTTTATTGTTTCTATGTCTTAAATAACAGTTTTTTTGTTTTTTTCAAGACAATTTTGTCGAATTTTGTTATTATTTTTTTATAACCCTAAAATCAAATAATTTATTAACATTTCACTTAATGTTTTTTAAAGTTAAATTGTTTATATATTAATTTTTATTGGTTATAAGGTTCTTTGAGAGCTTATGATTGGTTAATGAAATATTATTTGCTTTTCTTCGATTTTTAATTTTCAGTTTTTTGTTTCAATAATATCTTGTTTATAGATTGAAATCCTGTTTTTACCCTTTTATTTCAGATACTTAAATTATAATCTAAAAAGAATTGAACCTTTAGAAGTCAAAATTAAAACAGAAATTTATTATATTTAAAATAAACATAATTAAACCAAATATGCACCGTTTTTTTCGATTACCTTCTGGCATTTTTCTGCAAATAACTGGCAATCCCTGTAAAAATTCTGATTTCTGCTCAAAAAATTGACCAAACTAATTTTCGTAAACATATTTAAATTGAATTTCACATTATGAAGGAAGTTTTGCATAAACCTAAGCAAATGATAATCCAACGGTGCAAGGTCTGGATTATATAATGGGTGCAATAAACTTTGCATCCAAACACTCAAGTTTTGCTGGGTAGTAATAGATTTATGTGGGCAAGCGTTGTCAGAATGAAAAATGTCGCCTTTCTATTTGTAAGTTCAGATTGTTTTATTTTAAGTAATATTAGTTCCAATTTTGATAATTACTTTGAGTAAAGAACTGAATCAACCGTTTTGCTAATCGATAGAAGCTGATAATGCACAGTACCCTTGTAAATATAAAAATTTAAAACATCGCAACGAAATATGTTAATTTCAACTTGATGTTAATTATAATACGTGAGATGCACGACTCTAAAGTGTGAAGTAGGCTCGATACTTTTTAGACTACCCAATAAAATAATATACTCTCCATGTCTCACTAAATAATAATTAAGGTTTTGATGAGATAAGAATATTACAATTTAATTTTTGTAAAGATTTTTATTTACTTAATTTCAGATTTGAAATTAAAAGTTTTATATATTTTAAAATATTTTTATTTGATTTAAATTGATTAATAAATTTTTTTAATGTTTCAATTTACCAAAGAAAACAAAATAAAACTAATTTATCAATATTTATATCATTGAATATTAATTTTCTACAGTGAAAAATGACATTCTTTTTTTGAAAACAAATATAACTAATGATTTTTTATTCAGAATATCGATTTTCAGTTGTTATTTTTAAGTAAGAAAATTAAAATCCTTTATTATCATTTCATATCGATTGGTTTTCGATTTCTATTTTTTTAAAGATTTTCTTCTTTAAAAAGAGCATTTTTATCCTTTAAAGAATTTTCAAAGATTTCAGTCCAATAAAACAATAAAATCAAATTAAAAAATTCATTTTAAAAAATTTTAATTTATGATAAAATATATTTTTTAAAATCAAAACAATATTTAATGATTGTGCTCTTATTGACAAAAATGATACAAATAAAACGAAAATTTTAAAAGTCTCACATTTTAAGACTTTTTGGGTCGTATCGAAGTTTCAGTGAGCCACGTGGTTGACGAAAAGCGAACAAATCGGGAACCGATTGAGAAAAGACTCAAACTCATGGAAGTCGATCAGGGTGAGTTAATCGTGAAGTTAGATCTGGCAATGTTTAAGAAAAATTGACAAAATTTTGTTCGGTTGTATAGTAAAATATTACTCAATGATTTTCAGTTTTTTGTTGAAATAGTTTCATTTATTTATTGAACAACAAAAACAGAAAGAAAAACAAATCGTCTTGATGTTCTTCTTATTTACAAATATCCGATTTTTGGGTACCCCAATGTTTCATTTTCAAAAATTGTTATTATAGTACACTATTTTTATCAATCAAATTGTAAGTAATGTTTTAAATTGCATCCATGTTATTGATTGATAAAACATCCACTACGTGATTTAGTCGAATCTTCTTTGTAATGATTCTTAAACCTTTCTCAAACGTTGCTGAGATTGCCCAGAAATTAAAGTTTTTGTCTTGAATGAGTGTATCAACAAACTCCACGTTAAAGCCTTTATGTTTTCTTTTTGATTAATGATTTCTCATTTTTCAATTTGTGATTCCGTGAAGTATTTTTAAATAATGAAAATAATTTTCTGTTGTTAAAAATAGTATTTATACTCTGTATATAGTAACACTAACAGGAGTTGTATTTTGTTATTCTCAGACAAGAACGACAGACACTTACTGATAATTGATTTTACTATATATTTTATAGTAGTTTAGCTATATCACTGAGGTTCAGATGAAGGTATACAATTACGACCTTAAATAAGAATTTGCATAACGTTTGTTTAAAGCCATCGAAATGAAATGAAGTGTCCTGGAATAATAATTACAGTAGCGTCAGTTGATTAGAGATATTGTTTTCTCTTTGTTAGCTATTGTAGACAGGTTTTTAATATTATAGAATATATTTAATATAATATATCAGATGGCAGAAATATATATTATTCTAACTTGTTCTCGGTCATTTTAAAATTTTTTGAATTCTTATGAAATGTAAATAACAGATCTCTTTATGAACTACATTTTTATATTTCCTTGCCTGAAAGAGATTCAAATTTTCATATTCAATCTAAATTTATTCTTATTATAAATTCGATTAGAAATTATTGAGCATCAAAAAATAAATATTTTTGTTCTAATTTACTTTGTTTTTTATAAAGGAAAACAGAAAAAATACTGGATAAATAGGTAATGCTGTAAAGATACCGTTATATTTCACAAATACGTAAAAAACAGATCTAAAATACATAGACGAGATAGTCAAAATGATTTTAGAAAAAGACGTAGTATGGTAAAAGAGAATTTAATAATAATGAAATAATGTAGCATAATAATAATGAGATATCTTAGTATAATGTTCGCAATAATTTTTTTACCTCTCTGTGCATATGTTGAGGTTAAACACCTACAAAGTTTTATCTTTTAATTTATATAATTATGTGCTTATATTTTGGCTCACCAACTCCCGTTTGAAGGAAGTATATATAATAGGAGAGTTTAAAATGACTAAGCAAACAATTTCTTTTTCAAATTATGTATTTATTATACAAAATATATATAATTTACAATTGATTTGTTTTTAAAATTTATTATTAAAGAATTCAGAATTTATACCCTCTTGATTAGGAAAAATCGAAGGAGTCATGTGTTATAAAAATCGTACTCTAAACTCTAGTGGTTCGTAGAGTAGTATTGCAAGAAAAAACAAATAAAAGTGGGAAATGTTTTATTAATTTGCAATAACTTAAAGACTGAGCTTTAATTATCGAATTTTATAATTAATTTAAATGAATTCAAAATATTTTGATAATTCGTCTTTCTACTTGAAAATATTATCCATTCTGATTAATTATTCTTCGCCATCGGTAGTTGAAAAATAATTTTCTGTTATAAATCTGTAAGTTCATTAGAGAAAAAGTCATCGAAGTGCTTTATGATGGCATACAATGAATCAAACCGGTCAAATGAATTTTAGGATAGAGAATAAATGGTAAGTCGAAGAGGCAAGGTCAGGTAAATATGAAGGTTGATCTTATATATCCCAGTCATATTGCAGAATTTTCGTCATTGAAATGTACTTTTTCTTATTCAAAAATTCGATCGTTTGGCCTTTTCAATAACACTATCACCAACAGTTTCATTGACAGAAAAGCATCCATATTCTTGAATAAATGATAATGTGTAAGTTAAAAATCCGAGAATTAACGATGGATGAGACAAGACTTAATTCATGTAATTTCTATGCAGTCATTTGAGAAATATGTGGTTTTGCATTACCGTCAAACAAAATATTTCAATTTAGATTTATCAGCCGGCTATTTAGTAAGCAAATTTCTGTATGTGGCCTCAATTTCCTGACAAATAATGACTGTACAGTAATAGTTTCAATAAATTTTAAGAAATGATAATATATTACACTTGTTGTGTACTACCAAACAGATATTATTGTCTTTGAGAAAATGGTTGGTTTAAGCATCTGTTTGGGCTGTTCATCACCATCTAAATTCATGTGTGGGCGGTTTCTATTTTAGGTAAGTTTTACTTCCTAATAATATGCGTAGGTGGTTACTATTCAGTAAATTTACTTCACATCCTTTATTTATAATAAGTTGTTTTATTTTCATATATTAATAATAATTAATCATGTGCGTTATATTTTTAATTAATATTTTAAACTCACATTTTATATATTTTATTTTATTATAAAATTATTATTTATGTTACTATTATATGTTAACAAAGTAACCTTCGTTTATCTATCGGTAACTCCTCACTTAATAATATCGTGCTCGTAATTCGAATAAACTTAACTTGAATCAAAACTCCCAAGATAAAACCTTGTCTGATTTCTTACTGAATCAAAACTTCCAAAATACTACTTTATCCGCACACTGAAAACTGAATAGAAAAACTCACTATAAAACTTTATTATAAATGTTATAACACCCTGATGCAACAACAAATTACGCTCGCAAAAAAAACTTGCAAATCACCCAAAAATATGTCCAATACTCAAAAAAATGGTTTCAATGTCAAATAATCAAAATCTAGTCAATGGTTAAAATAATAATAATAAGCACAACAAAAAATAAAATGATAATAATAGTCTAGGAATTGAAAGAGAAGAACGATCACAAAACACAAAAGAAAGAGCTCGAGAGTTATAAAATAAAACGATCTCATCAGGAGCGACAGGCGGTCTCCGAGTCGTCATCTGGGTTCTTCGCAGGTCACCTAAGGATTCCCAAACTCGACGGGTTCCCTTGGTAAATTCTCTTGCGAAAGCATATCCACTAAAATTAAATACTGGGATTCTTGAACGTCCTCGGTTATGTAATTTGAATCGCTTCTGAAATTTTTTGTTTAAGCTTTGAAAAATCGTTTTTTTTTGGAAAAACCATCTCTTTACTTAGTCGTTGAGATTGGGCTACGCCGAGGCAAAGTTAAACAAAGGAATTAATTACTCCAACGACGGAGTTTAATTTCCTATTTTCCATAACAAAACAAAAAAATAATAAAACAATAAGAATAAATAAATAATAAACCAAGCTTGCATAAATAAGTCTCAACGCCAAGAACTATTTCTTTATTATTATTTCTACTATTATTATTATTAGCATTATTATCCCTATGTTGCCATTATTTATTTATTTCCACAATTCAATACATCACTCTCATTAAAATTCGATCATCAAAAAATTCAAAATTAATTATTAATTTTATTGTTATTATTATCAATCTCATCATTTCAAATTTTTACGCCTTTGGCAAACCCAACATTTATGAGAAATTTTAATTATTTTAAACAATATTTTAACATATAAAATATAAAATATATCAGTTTTAATGTAGATCCAAGCAAATATATATCAATATTAATGACAAAGAAAAAGATAATAAATAAGAATGATGTCAGTAAGTTAAAAAAATGATGAAAGTCCTCATAACTTTAGACAAAAATGATGTTTTTTGTTTATATTATAAAGCTTGAATATCTATTTTAGTCATTTCCCTACTACTAATTTTTGATTTTATCACATCATTTTTCATTAATAATAACATTTATGATATTTTTATTTTCTATTTTAAATGAATGACTGGATCATTTTTTGTGAAGTTTGTAATAAAAGTATTTCAAAATATAATAAGAGTAAACATTTAAATAAAAACATACATTTTAGAAAAAGTACTAAAAAATGTACGATTGAAAAAATAAAAGAAAAATATCCAAATTTTTTTATTAAAACAGACGGCGATATTCAATCAGCTATTACTAATAATACATTTTTAAATAAATTTACAACAGGAAAATATCCAGGAGAATTACATCTAAAATCTTTAAATAATACATATCCTGTACATCAATTTAACAGGCTCGAATATTGATTAAAAAATTAGAAAACTATAATGAAATAATCAATAATTATAATGAAACAGGTAATTTAAACATTCCTCCAATTCCTAAACCAGATTCAATACCAATAAACAGAGTTGATGCAGCAGCAATGAAACATGGTTTAAAAATACATATCAAAAGATCGTTATGTTGCAGACATAGAAATGATACATGAAATGAACAATATTGAAAATCATACTCCAAAAGAAAAATTAGAAAGAGCAATAGTAAAATTAATTATGGAAGATAAGGTATTGTTTGGACAAGGTGTACCAAAGGTACTAGAGCCAAAAGCTCACTTAACCAAAGAAGCAAAGAATTTAGCTAATGAAAACTGTATGAAAATTCTAAAGAACTTCCTTCTAAAAAAAGAAAAATATTAGCTCAAGAACTTCATAAAGAATTTAGGAAATCAAAAAATTTATTGAAAGTTAAAGTATTTAATAAAGATGATATCTGGAGTGCAGATTTAACCTTCGTACCAGGTGAAGACTAAAATCATTTTAACAGTAATTGATTTATACACAAAATATGCAAATGCTGTACCTTTAAAGGATAAAACTGGAAGATCTATAACAGATACTTTCGATGAGATATTTAGTGATTACCAAAGAAAACCACAAAAACTTTTGGTTGATAAAGGTACAGAATTTTACAATAGAACATTTGAAGATTTTTCTGATGATAATTAAATAGAACTTTATTCAACAGAAAATGAAAGAAAAGCAGTGCTGATAGAAAGACTTATTAGAACCCTAAAGAATATGATGTTCAAGAAGTTTACAGAACAGGGAAATAGAAAATGGTTACATCTTTTACCAAATTTAATTAATTTTTATAATAACAAAGTTCATAGAAGTTTAGGTATTTCTTCTAATGAAGGAAAAGAATACCCTCAAAAATTAAAGATTGATAATAATAATGTTTTACATTTAACTTTTAAACCAAAATATAATATAGGAGAGAAAAAAATTTCATTGTGAAAAACTTCGGAGACAAAATTCCCCGAAATATCTTCCGAAATTAATTAAGTTAATCAAAGTTAATTAATTAATAATTAATCAAAAAATTTCAAATCTTTAATATCTTCGAACCCTTTAGGAATTTTCAAGTTTTTATTTCAAAGTTATCGAGAACATATATGTGCTCTATCTATTTCTTTGAATATCATTTCAAAATAATCATTATTTATGCACCTTATTTTTAAAGAGATTTGTGTGAGTGTGTGAATGAAATATCTCCCATTTATATAAATCCCCTGACAAAAATGTGTGTTTATGTCATATCAAAAATTAATTAGAAATTTGTATGTATATGTATGGGTGATAATCTTACATCCACTATACCATCTCACAAGGGTTTAAAATCTTCAAGATATTAAACCCTTTATATCTTTCGATCCATTGAACCAATTTTAACACACTATATACCAAATTAAAGGTCATTAAATTCTATATCATATCTTACACGTATTTAAGAAAAATAAATTTAAAATTTTTTCTTTAAAAAATGAAAAGCGGTCAAAGAAGCTCCATTATTCACCTATAATTAACAAAGTTGATATTTTTAATCATTTTATATTTCACACAATAACACCTGTTAAATTTCTCGCGATCAGTCATGTTATACATGAAAAGTACAATATTATAATATCGATAAAATAATAATATATTAGTTACTTTGGAATTATTTTTTTATTAGCGTAATCATCGGTATTGTAACGAGTAAATGGTGTACCTCTAATTGTCTCCTTTTAAATTAAAATTGAAAAGGAACTTTGATCAAAATTTCAATGGTGGCGTTCAAAGAGTTTGAGTTGTTTCTCATAAAGACTACACTACCGTCGGAAAGTATTTGTACACTCTTTAAGTATAACTTTGAACTCTAACAAAAAAGGAATAAAAGTTAAGATTTTTTCAACACCTATTTATTGATAATTACCAAACATAGTAACATAAGAAAATTTTTAAATAACTAATTAAGCATTAAACCGAAGCTTCATCTATGCAACTTCCTTGTTTTTCAATGATCATCTGGCATAGCCTTGGTATCCTTTCTAATAAATTTCTTAAGGTATCTGGTTTAATTTTTACCCATTCCTTCTGGGGTTTCTGCCACAAATCCTTCTGTGAGAGGGCTAGATTATTATTTTTATGATATTTTTCTTTTCCATCTTTTTCAAATAATCCTGACATAGTTTAGGTTTATTTTTGGGATTATTTTCTTGTTGAAAAGTAAAAATATTGCCGATAATTCTTAGTCCAGAAGGAATGGCGTTACTTCGTAGTATATTTTTATAGCCTTCTT
>JBBMKC010214430.1:0-12753 GCA_037834085.1 Bipalium vagum | reverse complement strand
ATAATAATAATAATAATAATAATAATAATAATAATAATAATAATAATAATAATAATAATAATAAAATTATTATTATTTTATTTTCAATTTTAAACTTTACAATAATGAAAATAATTCACGGAAATTTTTGCAGTATAATTAAAACAATAATACCTGATTTATTAAAAATTAATGAGAATCATCCTACTCTCAACGAAAATATCAAGAGATTTTTCGAATTAAACCTGGATAAAAGAAATTATTTTTCAGAAACTAATTTCAGTATTTTGAAAAGAAATAAAAGCTTTTCACTCAACAGCAGATGAGGTTCATTTTAAATATGAAATTGAGAATTACTCTGCTCTATGTACACAAAAATGATGAGATTAAAATTCAACTTAAAAAGATAAGTACATTTTTTATACTTTGGAGAAATGTTTCGGTTCTATATGAAACAGACATTCATCATTGAACCCCATGTTACAAACGAATCAAGAGAAGTTTGTGGAAAACTTAACACTGGACCCCATGATAATTACATAAGTTATAGATATTATATTTATATATAATATAATACAATATAAATTGATAGAGTAAATGATTTTGTGAATAGTTTATTTACATGTACTAAATGTATACTTTACCTACTTTGGTTCAATGTTTATTTATTTCAAAGTAGAGGGTATAATACAACGAAAGGTTATTTTATTATATAATTATCATAAAAATCCATAATGTATTAACGCTTACAAAAAAAAACAAAATCCATTTTATATTTAGCCATATTTGAAAAAAAAAGCTAAAATTAATAATACGAGTAATCACTAAAAACCTGGAACAATTTCAGAGGTAAACTTCACAAAGATGTTTTAAAGCAAAATAATATAAACACAAAACATTTTAAATTCGAAAAAGACACATTTTTCCTAATGATTGGAATCTTATGAATATTTCTCAATGTTGTCCGAATCGAGGATTTCTTTAGAAGTCAGAATTCACTTATTTATAAAAATAACTGGAGAACTATTAACTGTCAACAATTAATTAGAAGGATTCGATTGTGCTTGAGAGACTTGGACTGGCAGAGATATTCGGACAAGTTTGAGACATACAGTCGACCATGATCCGTATTCCATTGTACATTAATGAATGTATAGGGTGTCTCAAAAAATGTATACACACTTAAATTAATAGGGTGAACTAACTTCGGTATGTAGCATTTCATATGGCTGTGCTTCAAAGTTCTATTGACATTCCTAGCTTCAGATTTGCTTGTCTTACAGATGTTTGTGGGTTTCGATTAAAAAATTCCAGTATTCTTTCTTCCTTTGTGGTACATGTCGATATTCTCAGTCTTCCAGAACGGTTCTTATTGACATTATTAATAGGTCCATCTTTTTCGAGTTTATCCTTTATTCGACAGAATATCAGTCTCATTGGAGGATCTAACTGAAATTCTTTCTTGAACAGGGTCTGTACCTCATTTTTGTTTTCAAACTTGAAGTCATTTTTGATAATAAATTTTCGCTGTTCATAGTTCAACCCACCTTTCATGATCCAACCTTTAAGAAATGATTTATATGTTTAAAATAGCGGTAATTTCTTACCAATTATTGGAGTATTTAAATAAACTATAAAACAAGGAATAAGGACTTAAATTATTTAACGATTTATATTTAACGTGTGTATACGTTTTTTGAGACACCCTGTACATCGAAATAAATTCAGGTTTTAGTGATCACCCATTACAATATTTTAAAAAAGATCTTAATATAAAATTACTGTGGTCGGCAGGTCATTCTTAGAATTGGCCATCCAAGTTTTAAAACTAAACATTTCATTTATATTTTTGAATTTGTTTAAATGTTTAAAACGCATTTTTCACAATTCGAAGTATATATCAAGTACAAGCTTTTTTGTGTTGCATGACAATTGCATCATTTATTTTCACAGATAACAGTTTCAAAAGGAACTGGAAAATTAACGGTTCAATTATTTTTGAATTGGCACAACAGGAAACAAAATACAAAGGATGAATAAATGAAATTCTTCAAGAATGTGTTTTCATTCCTTCCAAAATGCCTCAACAAAGTTGAAATTATCGCTGGTTGATGTGACTGTTATGTTGATTCAAATGCGCTGTTTTGCTTGTTTCCAATTAAAATTGAAAATATCGGTAATTCTTTAAAAAATCAAATTTTAAAAAATACATGTTTGATTTTAAAAGTTGGCTGCTCGAATTTAAACTTGACTTGTCAAACTCAGAATAAATTCTTTTTTGAAAATGTCAGTTGAAACCAGAATGACTATTGCTTATTTAAATAACCTTAATAATTTTTATGAAAAAAATATATTTTATTCTGAAAGTGGGTTAATTATTATGGGTACAAACAAATGATGCGATTTTTTAAATAACCAAAGCATGGTAATTTCGAAACAAAAAGAAAAAATAATTTATTTAAAATAATGGCCATTGTTATTCACACATTTCTTACATCTTTCAGTCAACTTATGGATGTCATCCCAAAAGAACTTTTTTGGTTTGAGACAAACCATCCAGAGACTTAATTTTTAGATATCTTCATACGATTTGAAGTGCTTCTCAGCAAATCAATGTGCCATTGAACGGAACAGATGAAAGTTGGAAGGAGCAAGATCTGGTGAATACGACGGATGGGTGAGTACTCCTATTTCATATTTTTTACATGGTTTTAACTACTTTAGAAGTGGGAGGCGTTGCATTGTCATGTAGAAGAATTACTTTGTCATGTTTATTGACCCATTCTGGACGTTTAGCTATTAAAAACTGATTCAGCTGAGCTTTTTTGCTTTGGTATCTCTCTGAATTAACACTTTCACCTGATTTCAAAAGCTCGTGGAACACCTCGTCTGGTTGATCCTACCAGACACAGAGCATTGTTTTCTTTCCAAAGCGGTCTGGTCTTGCAGTCTGCTTAATGGTTTATCTAGGTTAAGCTAACCCCTGCTTTCGTAAGTTTGGAATTTTCAAAATAGATCCATTTTTAATCTCCTGTTAATAGTCGATTGGAGAAAGACTTTCTTTCGTGTCGTTGTTAGAGCATGCCACTCACTACTTTTCGATTTTCTAGGTGTCTTTCATTCAATTGATGAGGCACCTATTTTCATTCCTTTAAAATCTTACTAATCATGTAAGCGCGCTTTTTGCTTGCTGGTTAAGATCTAATCTTATGGCAAATTGATTTTGCGATTGACAGGCATCTTCATCCAATAAATTATGCAGTTTTGCTCATCATGAAGTAATGAATGAGAACTTCCCGCGAGTATTCTTTGCTTGGTGTAAATGTTGACATATTTAGATCTGAAAATTTTGAAATTATTAACATATCATGAAAATTTAAATGATTACCCTATTAATTAGATATTAGTCAAACAAATTAATTTATTTCAATTTACAATTATATTTCGATATCTCACTAAATCTATTTTAAATTAATCCGCATTATTTATTTGTATCTTTTATAATTATTAAAATTTTCACAAATTAAAACAAAAGATAGTTTTAATAATTTAGATTTTTCAAAATTTATTTTTATTATAGTTTTTCTGAGAATAAGTATACTTATCGATGTTTAATGTTCTTACCCAAATGATCTTTCGAAAACAACTGAAATGTATCCATATGATTTAAGGTATTTATTATTTAACTTATTTAAAATACAAATACTTTATCAAATATGTTACATATGATAATGAATCGTGCCTCACAAATACAATATTACAAAATTAAAACAAATTCAGACCTTATTGGCTGACATGACAATAAACGAAATATTTACCTCACTAAGAAAAATCACTGGAAAGCGTTCTTAACTTTATTTATCATTTAACCTTGGTCTGTACAAAGTCGGTTTGGATTGATTCTCGCTCGCATTTCGGGTTGTAGATTTTACAGAAACCATTGTTTAGAAATTTTATTTAATATAAATTATTGAAGTATGATAAGCAACCAAAGTACGCTCTATTTATTTTAATTCAAAAAGCAATGGGAAATGGTATATCATTAAAAATTTATATTCATTTTTATTAATAATAAAAATAAATTTTTGTTCAAAAATGATACAAATTAACAAGAGTAAATGAAGACACAGGACATATAATTTTAAAATATAATAGATAAAAAATTAATTAAAATAGATAATAATAAAAAAATGAAAAAAAAAATAAAAAATAAGTAATTAATAATAATAATAATAATAATAATAATAATAATAATAATAATATCTATAAAAAGAATTATTAATTTAATTTTAATTTATTGTTATTAAAGTTTATTCGTGGTACAAAATTATTTTAAATTAACACGATAAACAAATATAAATTATAAAAAATAGCTTAAATTATTTTATTATTTATAATTTTAATTATTTGAGATTAATTTGATTTAATTATATTTCAAAGATAAATTAATTTTTATATATTTATAAATTAATAATTTTTTTATAAAAATAATGTTCAACTCTTTACCATAACTTATTTCATTCTCAAATATTTCCTATTTATTATTTTTATTTATTTATTTTTTATAACTAAATCTATTTTTATAATTTTTGCACATTATCAGGAAAGCACATTCGTCTAAATATCCTTTGTCCAAATTGAAGTCTCTTTCCTTCTTTGATTTCGACGTTTTCCTTTAACATTTATTATTAAATTCCTTTTCAATTAGAAATTATCTAATTAATTTTTTTCGACAGAAGAGAAATTGATTTCTTTTTTAGAATATTTTGTTTACATTCTCTTTTGACTCTGTCTATAAATATCTGTATTTAAAAAAGTAAACAAACAATTTCCATTATTCTCTCCGTTTGGAATAAGTGTGAACAAAAATTGACAGGTACTCTCAAATTAATGTTCAATGAAATTAATTATTACCAAAAAATAACGATATAAAATGTTACCCTTAGCAGAAAAAGGTGTTACAATATTACGCCTGTGCAAGGGAAAAAAAAACATTTCCTATTTCTTAATAGTAAGTCTCAAAAGAACCCCGTATCAAAGTCTCCAAAAACGACATTACCATAGTACCCATGATCAGTTTTGTCGGTTCTTTCAAATTATTCATAAAATAACACATAAAAAGATAACTTTTGAATTCTTTATTTCCACCACAATTTCATTATTAAAACAAATAAAGACTATCGAAAAGTATGGAACAGCAAAGAAACAGCCGAATATATTCTTTAAATATCGATGCAAGATTCGCTAAACATTGAAACATAACTTACAGTCGTACCTATAATTCATCGGCCACCTTCTATTTTATGAAATGGTTCAAAAAATACATTTCGTTACAAAAGATTTATTATGAAAATGTGTACAACCAGTATGTTTATGCATAATTTATAGTATACAAATGATATCATTAATATTTAGTGTGTTTACTCTTTGTCGCAAGTACTGCAGTCAACCTGTTCAATATAAAATCAATCAATTTTGACCAATAATCCATGGTAATTTCGCTAACCCAAACAAGTTTAATTATTCCAATTAAATGTAGACATGGCGAAAGATTATCCAGTGAGACTTTATGTTTTAGAATTTTCCAGTAGTTCTCAATGGGCGGTAGATCTGGAGAGTTTCCTGGTTTTTGAAACAGGAAATTAATGTTATTATTAATAAGCCCAGCTTTATTGGTGCGTGCTTAATAGCACGGCGCTCAATCATGTTGGAAATAATTACAATTTTTAATTGAAAGAAACAATTTAACTTTTTCTTCTAGAATCGTTTTATAATTGGAGTAAACAAATGGCCGGTGAATTATGGCCGCGACTTTATGTATGAAATAATAGGTTAATTAATATTTTTTTGCTATTTTCGGATCTTTTTAGAAGAGTACCTGTAAACTTCTAGACAGTTGAATTATCGACCTTTTTATACTATCTAAATCAGTCTCTTTCGAGCTGATATATGGGTCGAGAGGTCCAACTTCAGAACAATTTTTCGGATTCATGGATTTTTCTAAACATGGACCTTTGTTTTCACTCATCCATTCTACGGACTTCCTTCAGTAGTGGATTGGTGTCAGATCAAGCAGGAATAACACCTCTCCCTTCTCAAACATATTGTCTGCAGTAGATGCTTTTTTAAACATTGATCAATGTAAACATCACTCGTCATCGAAGATGTTGTCACAAATGGAGCAGATTTTGTTTTACGTATCTAACACGTGAAATATTTTATTAATTACGAAGTGATTTTCTAATGGCTGCGGATAATATAAATAAAGAAAATATCCATAGATAAAAAAAGAAAAAGAAAAAGAAAAAAACTAAATTTAAAGTAGCTTCATCAGGAGGAATGTTAACAATTTTTAAACATCCTCGCCATTTATAATTTCCTATCACCAGATTCATGTTCATTTTCAATTATTGATTTTAATGTTATTATCAAACCCTTTTTTTTCAATTGAATTAACTCTGAGAATCAACTCTAAATTACATAGGACAACTGGAAATTATATGATTTATCGTTGTCAATTTTCTGCTAACTTGGAATATTTATGGTCTTCATTAGGACGGACTAACATGACGAAATTCACGTTGAACTTTTAAATAAATTGAATTTTTCGCTCATTTCTTTATCTTACTCCACTTTTAACTTTATTTTTACTAACGGGTATAGGCAAAAATACCCGGTCTGACTTTGATGAGAAATATCTTCATCAAAAATACTTTCCAATATTTCAAATGGACGAAGACTTCATAAAAGACTTAGTTCTGCCTATTCGAAGTAGAGTCGATCTTGTCAGAAGATGTGGTGTTGTCGAATGTCACTGACTTTGTTAATAAAATATACATTGTTATTAATAATTTCTAAAACTTTTCCACTTTCTGTTTAATGTAAATTTCTGATGAAGTCATGCTTCTTCAACTGTAGACCAGATATTTTGCCTACAGTCAGTAACCCCCAAGAATAACATAAAGTGATGAGGACACTATTGTTTCATTTTTTTTAAAAAATAATAGTTTTTATTTCATTTTAATTATACGTGGTAAAACCAAAAACTACTTAGACTCTACCAGAAAAAATGATTACATTTAAATAAAATTTCGCACATAAAATAATAATCATATATAGGCATGAAATATATAAGTTGTTTAAATATTCAAATGTTTGTTTCCACTAGATATGAAAAAATTTCAAAAAATTGTTTGAAAATCTAGAATTCCTAATTGTGATCCGGTTTTTACCACTGAAGAGATCTACTAATCAAGAACTTATTAATGAACTGAAATGGATATACGGTGAAGAAGCCCCAAGTCAGGCGACCATCTATAACTGGATCCACGATTTTTCATCGGGCCGTACAAGTGCTTATGAAGCATCCAAAAATGAAAAATCTGTCGAAATTAATGAAGAAATTATAACAAAATTGAGAGAAATTGTATAAAGAGAACCAAAAAATACCCAAGCTCAGCTGTCTGTGAAGCTAAATGTATGTAAAAGAACTACCCAGCTGCTTCTAGACAAAATTGGAGTCCTATAGAAATGGTGTTTATATACATGAATTGTTAATGAAAATTTTCAGTTATCTTCATTATTTCTAATAAAGTCTTTTAAGTTCTTTTACCACATAATTTCTCCAAATTAAATTCTATTCCTTTTAAGAAAATGAACTCGTTTAATTTATATTAAATTCTTTATTTTTATGAACCTTTATTTAAGCCAATCAAAGAATTTTCCGTTGACAACTAAACTAGGGAACACCTTTTAAGGTAATGAGCGAATTTGTTTTTTAGAAAGCAGATAACTGATTGAAACAATTTTAGATATTTTATTCAGAAGATCACCATCTCTCACCGTCTTCATGAACAAGCTGACTTCAGATATCATAAAATCTGATTAGTGGGTTATTAAGATTCAAGTGGTTAGAAGGTTTCCATACTGTTGTTGCGTTATGATGTTTGTTATCAAAGATACAAAACATTTACCATGTTTTTTCATATCTATTACCTTTTTAATCTTTAATTAATCAATCTATTAATTCACCTAAAAGGATTGACATATTTCAATTTGAGCACCCAATAATAAATTATCCTCTTAATTGTTCATTAATAAAGTAATTGTTATTATTGTTATTATTATTATTATTATTAGATACAATTTTCATTTTTATTATCTTAATATATAATAATATACCTTAATAAGCTATAATTTTAGGGAATTTATTATACGTCAAAATATTATATTATAAATATAACCTGATATTATCAATCATATCAACTCTAGCTCAATATTATTATTTTTTATTATTTGATTTTATTATTTATATTTTCTGCTCACATTCTGATACTTTGAAGCCATGAACCATTTTATTATTTTAATAAATTATTATATTCTGAACTAATTCCTAATTTTCGAGTAGGATTTTGGGAGTACAACTGATTTTTCCCGTTTATCATTAAATAAAATCTTGTTTTAAATTGAGATTGACGAGGAAGATAAAGGGCTTAAAATTAAAATTGATTTTGCTGCCTTACGTTTATTTGAGAATTTATTGATCTGGACATGAAGCCAAATATAATTCCTTCTTGGGCAAGTTAATGAAGACTTTTGGTGAATTGCTTTCCTTTGAGAGAGATAATCCTTTTTATAATATATCTTAATAATATCTTTAATATTAGTATAAAGTACAAATGATGACGAATTACGGTTAATGTCAAAATTTTGAATAAAAATTTCAGAGCTTTATTTATTTAACAAAATAATTTATTTATTTTAATTGATTAATTTTGTTTTAATTTTAGTGATTTTCCCTCGATGACAAAATATTTTATTTTTTAATAAAATATAAAAATCTAAATGTTAAAAACCAAATTTTCAATAGAATATAACAATGCAACAATTTTTAACCTTTTAATTTAAATATTTTTTCAATGAACTTTCTTCCCATAAAAATCAGTTGTAGTTTATAGATCATATTATATACAGTCGTGGCCATAATTTATCATCAATTTACTCCTATTCCTGTGTATTGTGGTTTTTTCATCAATGCAACTGTCTATAAAACGATTCCAGAAGAAAAAGTTTAACCGTTTCTTGCAATCAAAAATTGCGATTATTTCCAAAATGATGAAGCGCCGTGCCATCAGGCACGCATCAACAAGACTTGGCTTGCTAATAATAACATTTATGTACTGGATCCATGGCCAAGAAACTCTTCAGATCTATCGCCAATTGAGAACTTCTGGAAATTCTAAAATATAAAGTCTCACTGCATAATCCGACATCATACCTAAATTTAATTGAAATAATTAACATTGTTTGATTTAACGAAATTACCATGAAATAATGCTCAAAATCGATTGATTCTATATTGAACAGGTTGTCTGCAGTACTTGCGGCAAAGGGTAAACTCACTAAATATTAATAAATAATAATTAATGTTAAATATTTAAAAATTATTCAAAAACCTACTGCTTGTACATGTTTTCAAAATAAATCTTATGTAACGAAATGCATTTTTTAAACCATTTCATAAAATTGAAAGTGATCCAAGAAGTTTGGCCATGACCTTAAAAATCACATTTTTATGAGAAAAAGAAATTTTAGTTTTTATACTGTACTTTTTCATGTTTTATTTCTTAAATTTTATTAACTTAATTTAATTTTTATATTTTATTAGGTCATTAAGTATGAAATGTCGGATTTGCAAAATCCAAAATTTTGACATTTGATATATTAAATAATTTAATTCGAAAGTTATTTGTTCTTGTTTTACTGTGTTAATAGGTAATAACTTTTAATAGTGCATTTTTAAATATATGATTATATTTTTGTATACGAGTTCTGTTGTGTAACTAATGCAAGGTAAACGATTCGAAATATGAGTGATGTGATTGGGAGCATGGTTGTCAATGAATGAATGGTGTGGTAATGGCTTTAGAAGTTCCGTGCAGGAGGATTTTGTCTTCAAAATATGACACGTGGTCGACCTGAGACGAAGGTAAATCAAACTGGTTTGAAAGCTGTAGTGTAGAAGGATCCATCTCAAAGTACGCAGAGGTTATCGTTGAAATTCAATGTCTCCATCCTTATAATAATTTATCACTTGAAACAAATTACCAAACCTAAAAAGCTAACGAATTTTTCTAATATCTGAAGACAAATCATCTTCAAGCTGTTCTTATTTTTTGTTAAGACAGAAAGGTGAACCATTTCTTCAATCAGAAAAATATTCAATTCAGAAGGGGCTGAAAAAAGACGCCTTTAATGATTTCATCCCCACTTTGTAACCAAATTTCTTCACTGCTAGAATAAACAAGCTACTATTTAAGGTAGCAGAACTTTGTTTATAGTTTTGGTGATTATTTTGAATAAACATATAATTTTCGGTTCTTATATTGTAAATCAAAATGTTGATTAAAAATACGACATTTCATACTTAATGACCTAATAGTTTGGCCATTTATGATATTTGTCACGTATGACATCTCCTACTTATAAAATCAAACATTTTCCTTTCGATTTATTTTATTTTGTTTTAAAAATCATTTTTAAAGAATATTTTTATTGCATTAACTAAATGACAATTTATTTTAGATTACTTAGCACGTTACTTTAGTAAAAAATCAGTCTTAAATTAAACTTTGCATTGTTACAGAATTTTATTAAGGTTTCTAAATTGCTAATATTTACAAAATTTAATAAATATAAAAAATTTTCATACCTATCATTTAATTATTTATTATTTGTAGTATTAGGCAACTTATAAAGTTTCTCCTGTGAAGTAAAGAATAAACAGCATTCTTTCATATAGCAAATAATTTTTATTGAATCAGATATGTTCCATTTTGTGCGGTAACGGTTTTCCATTTATATGGTGAATTCATTATGCCACCAAAAGGGTTAAAATGTCAAAATAACCAAAATGCAACATAAGACTCAAAAATTGTATTATCTTATTTTTATATTTTTACATTTTTACCCTTTTTTATATTTTAAAGAATAATGTTTAGAAATATTATTTTTTAAATTATTCGGTGTATAAGTATGAGTATGTCGTGTTAAGGCTCTAAAAACTCCATGCCACAGAGAAAGCCCATATAAATTTCCATTAAAAATCATTGCAGAATCCCATCATAGAAAATTGATTTTGTTTCGAATGTGTCATTTTTTATCCTTTTCATAATCACTGGGGCTTTAGTGTGAGAGCCTTTTAGGACAACTGAAGTGACACAAGCAATCAAAGGTGTAACAAGTCTAACTGATTTACCAATTTGATATATACCATTGTCTTAGGACAATATCTCTTTTCCCTGTCATTTTGGTCTGAATGCTTCAAATTAACAACACCAGTTCATGATGCAACAATTTCTCCTGGTTTCAATAATTCATAGTTTGAAACACTCAACACTTTTCATGAAAATTTTTGGTATAAGGAATTTGTAGACTGGGTTGAAATAACTCAATCTGTTTTCCACTCTTCATTCCCACTGATAATACGAAATACTTTTATACCAATCAATCAATATTTTACAAGTGGTTTTCATTTGCTGTTTATTTCTTTCAATCAATACAAAAGACACCGTTCTTCTCAATCTTGTGGAGTTACATTCAGTGAATGATCTCATTCTTTGAGGATTATCTTTCTCCTGACTCTTAAGAAAATGTCAAGAAATATGAAGAAGGCTTATACTAGATACTTACCCCCTTGATTTGAAGATTTATCTATTTTTAACTTTTGCAATGAGGTAAACATTTGAGGTCTCACTTATACTACCGAAAAAAAACGTTCAGCTTTTGGTCACGGTTCAATCGGGTTTTACCCAAAGTAAAACCACATCCTTTATTCCATTCTAAATAAATAGTGTAATTTCAATTTTAAAAAACTCTCAATTTTGTTCATCAACGGTACGTAATAGTAATTATTGAGAAGCCATAACCCTCACCTTTCGAGGGGTATTATTCAAATAACTTTAGTTATGTTTACGTAATTTCAGTGAGAAAATTCAACAATAATAAATGGAATTTCGCGGAGAACAGCAAAGAAACTTAAAAGGTGGAATATAATACATAAATTTCCATTCCCACAAATCTTAATCCAATTTTCTTAAAAGCGAAAAACATCCCGCGAAACGCTCTCCTGCTAACTATCTCTGTCCAGGCTAATTTCCTAATGCATTTAACGTGAGCAGTCAATCTAACAGCTTTGTTTAAATGCAACTATTTACATTTTTCGTGTACCCCACAAATTTGTACTCTTCAGCATTTATAGCACAGAAAAAGACGAGATAATCAAATTACGTTGCTTTGAGCTTATAATTCTCTTCGAAATCGCAAGATTTTCCTTATCTCACGACAATGAACCGTTACAAAAAGAAAAAAATTGAGTAATTATGTAAAAGCGATAAGAACAGCGTCATTGATATTCTATTGCTGAATTAATTTAGTATGCAAAAATTCTGACACGAGTTCCCTTTCAAATTCTCTCACAGATTTTATGATAATGAAAAAGAGGCAGGGAAAATTATTATTATTATTATTATTGAAAAATCACTAATTTTCCTTTTTTGTACAAGCGGATCAAAAATTATCAGACAAATGCAAAAATCATTGTCGATAAATGTACTCTCCTTGAAATCTAATATGACAATTATTTTATTAATATAATTTATTTTTCACTAATATTTATGTAATAAAATAATAATAAAAATAATACTAATACTAAATAATACTAATAATAATAATAATAATAATAATAATAATAATAATAATGATAATAATAATAAT
>JBBMKC010214419.1:0-12753 GCA_037834085.1 Bipalium vagum | reverse complement strand
TTATAAACGAAATAAAATTCACTAAGTCAAATCAGAATACTGTTGAATTATAAAATTTTTATTTTTAATCGATTCAGTGGAGAACAAAAGGGCTTAGCTATTTGGCCATTGCGACAAGATTGAATAAAACACGTGATGTTGCCTGCAATTTTTGCGTCTACAGATTGAAAAGAATTAAGTTGAAGAGAGGACCGAAGTTTAAAATGGATAAGACGTCTAAATTGGTCGTAAAAAGAAATATTTGTGTTTTTAATGAAAACAAAGAAAAGTTAAATGCAACTAAATTAATAAAAGAATGTGATTTAGATGTATCAAGAAGTATGATACACATATTTAATATAATGTATTTAGCGTATCAAATTCCATTTACTACAAATAATAAAACAAAATCTTTTAATACATTTTAACAATTTAAGTTACTAAAAGTATTTAATGACTTAATGTTAAATTGAGTCATTACACTAATCAATAATAATCAGTCATTTCACTCTGTTTTGTCTGTAATCGACTATGTAAAATAGCTTCTTCGATTGTTAAAGCACTTGATTCATCCAAATCATGAACAGCACAATACCGTCGGATCGTAGATAGAGCATTTAGGACTTCTGGTATTGACGGCGGTGTCATTTGGGCCAATAGTATCTTCGTCTTCCGAAACATTTTTCATTAATCCATTAACCTCTTTAACTGATTGAATGATTTCTTCATCTGTTAATTCCGGTGACCCAGAAACATTATCATCAACCTGGGCATATGTGTTGAATTGAACCTTGGAAAGAATATCACCAAAATGATTGCGAATAATCTCCCAGATGGGTATTCTATCTTCAATCTGATTGTCGCCATTGGCTACTGGAAGCTCTACTTGACCAGTCATCCAACCAGCATCCATAAAACAGTTTTGGATTGTTATGCAAGTTACCTTTTCCCAAGAATCTCTTAATAGACGGAAAGCATCAAGGAGAGAAATTGAAATCATTGGCCGTCTTCGCTTCTTCAATGTGAAGAATTAATCTTTTCAGAAAAGCAGTTCAGTACAAAATTTTTGTATTCTGGATAATTCCTTTATCCATCGGTTGGATTTTGCTAGTCACATTTGCAGGAATATAGACTAACTCAACGTTTTCAAACTTCATCTCAATGTGATGTGAGGACAAGTTGTCAGTGACGAGAATAACGTGGCCATGTTGTTTTTTCATGTCTCTATCAAAAGATTTCACCCAATTTTTCCAAATATCGCGGGTCATCCATGCTTTGCGATTGGCTTCATACGGCCCTGGCAACCGGTTGACATTTTTGAAACATCGTGGATGCTTTGATTTTCCGATGAGAAGAAAGCGCTTGCAGGTACCTGTCATATTACTGCATAAAAGTGTCGTAATTCGTTCCTTCGATTTCTTTCCACCTATGCACTGATCATCTTTGAATGCCATAGTTTTATTTGGTAGCAATTTCCAAAATATTGGGGTTTTATCCGCATTAAAAATATTCTCTGGTGAATATTTTGTTAAAATTTTAGGCCATTGATTTTTTAACCATAATTCAGCAGCCTCCATATCTGCTGATTCACCTTCACCTCGGATAGTTTTTTTTTAATCCCGTGTCGTTTCTTGAAATTGTCAAGAAACCCTGTACATGCTTGAAAAGTTTTAAAACCCATTTGTGTCGCAAATTCCATTACCTTGTGCTTTAAAATATTACCAGATACCGGAACTCCTCGAACTCTAATTTCATATAACCATAACTCAAGTGCTTGATCTACAATCGCTTACGATCACCGCTTTGAATGCCGCACTCATCCAATCACTTTTCCTTTACCTTGAGAATGGTGCTGAGTGAACTTAGAGGAATCGAAAATGTCACTTTTCTTATGACCTTCATCAACAGCTCGAAGGATGGCAACCTTATCGGATAATAATAAAGTTCTACGTTTGTTGTTTGCATCTATTCAATAATAAATAATTTACTCAAATAAATTTTTATTCAAAAACTTACACATTTTAAAAATCTTAACATGTAAAACAATTTTTAAAAATGATTTAATTACTAAAGTATTTAAGTATTAAAAATAAATTAAGTATATATAAAAGTACTCTAAAATAAATTTCTTTTCCGATTTACAAATTTTTCACTTTGGTTAATAATTTTTTTTAATAATTCGATATATCGAGAGATTGTAAATTTAAATGTTTCATAAAATTTCGTTATATCAAAATTTTTTGTATCAAAGTTTAATTTGTATATATATATGATGTGCGGTCAACCATTTGTTTCACACAGGTTTGTTATATCGAGACTCAACTGTACTTTTTTAAAAAAGATTGATTTAATTTGAAAAAAATTTAAATCTCAAAATATTACACTATGGAGATTTGATTGTCATCTGCACAAATATCAAATTCTTTATATTTCCTAAAATTAATTTTAGTAAAAAATAAATTATAAGGAAGAAATATTTTAGAAGACTTGTGGCACTTTAGTGAATAATGATACTTTTCATATAAAAATAAATTGATAAAAATGATCTAACCTTGTAAGAGTGATGATGGCTGTGAGAATGTAAATCGCCCCCAGCCATTTATGGTGTCCATTTTCACTCTTCTATTGCCATTATACAATTTACAGAAGTTGGATTTGGTTTTATTTTTTTGATATTTATTAGTTTTAACTTAGTGATTAGATACATCGTACCTACCATCCATTATAAAATTTGAATTGTAGTGCTTGAATGTCTTTGTGATTGGAAGTTAACTCCACATTTCTATTTTACAATAAATTTTTGATTAGAATGAAGATTAATTTATAATTGTAAGTTTAAATTATTTATGTGAAAATCAAATCTGTAGTATCTAATAACTTATACAAGTTTAGGAATCTCAGTTATGATAGGTGATCTATATATTGCTTGTAATAATGGTTGATTAAATATAGTTTTAAAGGTCATTCAACATTATTCCAGAGGTAAATGTTAGCGCTAGAGTTAACGAGGAAACATCTGGACAATATACCGCAACCTTAATCTACAATGCACATGGAATATCAGATTCAATTTTACTATGATTGTGTTTCTACATATTTGTCAACCAATCTTGTTTGATAGTAGTCCATCAAACTAAATCTTGTGATCACCAATTTACATTGCTTGAGTGTTAAACATATATCTATTATTTCGAGTATGTAATTATTGTCCTCTTTAAAAAATGCATTACATTTTAAATAAAATATGAAAGCTAGCTTTTACTTTCACAGTAATAATAATTGCTTTTATTCTTCTAAAAACCGTCTAACAAATAAAAACTTGATTTAAGCTTACAGATTTTACATAGAATCTCGTATTTTCTTGAATACAAGAAACTAAAATAAAATAACCATTGCGAGTTTGAATATATATAGCTGGGTAATATTTTTATAGATACTTAGTATACTTCTTTAAGACCAGGTTTGTGTTTTGTCCTTAAAAACAGGAGTTCATACGAAATATCTTTATTAAGCCAAGAATCTCGATTGTCAGATCGTTAATTTACCGTTATCATTTTTTAATGGATTATAATTCAAAAAATGTCGTTTTGATTTAACATCTCAAGAAATAGAAATAGTAAATTGAATAATACTATGAATTATCAAAATCGATAATAGAATAAGAAGGCAAATGATATTAATTAATTACCGAACTCATGACAAACAAAAACATTTAAAAATGATATATAAAGACATTTTGATCGAAATACACGCAGACAGCGACACGGTTCTCAGCAAAGCTGCAACACTTCAAATTGATCACAACAAAAAAAGTCATGAAAATGAAGACAATCAAAAATCTGCATTGTCGATATCGATTAATTTTTGAAAAGGCAGTTTGTATCGAGCTCTGAGAATAAGATAGAGAGAGTGAAAAACAGAGACAGAGAAAAAACCACAGTAATATCCAAAAAAATCCTTTCTCACCTCATTTAGACTTTGAGCGTTCATGTAATTTCAGACCCAACATGTAAAACCCAAACGGAAGGCCCAATAAAACGGCAAGGGCTACCAGAAAGGCACCGGCAATTGCAGATGCCGGTATAATCAAAATTGTGATACCACACATAACACAACCACGAACAAATCTATTAAAATAATATAAATTCAATGTTAATTCTTACTTATTATTATCGTAAATAAGACATGAAACGAGTACTCCAGATTTTCAAGCTATGGTGAATGGATATTGGTCAATAAAAGCATCAAAGAACGCCGGATACATTAATGCAATTTCAGAAGATGGTGTCGTAGTAACATTCAAAACTTATTATATTATAAGTAATGTTGATTTAATCCAAAGAGTTAAAAATGTAAATATTTTGAAAAAACAAACATTTAATCGAAAAAGTTATCACGATCAACTTTTTCATCTTGCTTCATCTACTTTTCAATCCCAGTTCTAAAAAAAGATTTTTTACATCCTCATAAGACTTTAAAAATTTTCCATGATTTTCAAGATAGGTATGTGAGATTATTGAAAATTTCCTTCCATGCTCCTTAAGTTTTTTTCTAGTTTTCCTTGCAACATGAATCTGGTATTGTCATAGTGGAGGATAACATTTTTTTCTATTGAGGAACTAGATTTTTATAATGTTTAATGTGATCATTTTCAATTTATTTTTTTTATTATTTCTCCATTTTTTCTACTTTTTGAAATCCGCAAAATAATGGATTAATGATTTATAGGTTTAATAGATAATTTTTAAAAAATCATTAGTAATAATTATAAACGAGATAATCAGAAAATGAAATTCACAATAAACACCTTACTATGTTTGGAAGGAACATAGAAAGGACGTTTGACTCTACTTATGGGTTTCAGGAACAAAAAAACGGTTACCGAAAGACAAACATTTCCAATGGAAAATTTGGAATATTAAACACTACCGCATTAAGCAATAAAAAATAACATTTTCATTAGTTTTCTTTCAAAAAATATTGATCATTTTTAAAAGATATTTATTTAATAAATTGATTTTTTGAAAAAACTTTACGATTTCTCTAAAAAATAATTACATAAAAATCTTTGAAAAAAATGTAATTTTTGAGATTGATTATTAATCAATGATTAATAAAATCTATTTTCGTCTTAATTACGATTTTCCAAAAAATTCAATTATAGCGTCGGGCACTTTAAGGATAAATGATTTAAAACTGGTTAATTATTGATTTATTTTTACTATTACTATTATTACTATTATTAATATTAATAAATAATAATATTATTATTATTACTGATAACTTATGATAATCAATTGTCATTTATTGATTTCATATAAGAAAGCAGATGTGTGAATTACTTAAATTAAAAAAACAAAAGGTAATCGCTTGACATATAAAAGTATTTACATTTAAATAATTTAATCTGTAATCAATGATCTCTAAGTGATTTCAGACGAGTTCACTGCTCAATCAGTATACTTTATACCACGCGTGTAGAAGTATCGTCATTACATAAATTGATGGAAATTATGTTTTTTAATATTTTATCAATAATATTATTATTATAATTATTGATCATTATTGTTTAAAAAAATCAATTTATTATTATTTTCATGATTTTAACTGATTTAATCAATTGATGTTCGGATATTTTAAAGTATCACTTTACTTGATCAATATCTATAGATTTATTTTTAGAATATCTATCAATTTATATAAATGGCTGATAATTTAAGAATTGTCACATTAAAAAATTGATAAGATGTATTTTGATTTAACTGCCACACTTCCTTATACCAGATGTTACCCCAGATATCTGATAATGTATTATACCAAGCGATGTAAGGCATCCATCTAGACCTATTCATCAAGTAACTGGCGGGGATCTGATCAAACGATCTGCAATTACACAATAGGAGAACAAAGACTGGCGCAAATATCAACTGGATTTCCTGTCTTTCATATGAGGAACCTATGATGATCATGCTGGCCTCAATGATACTATCGGACTTTCCAATCTACTAAATACAATAGAATCAATCGGTCCATCAGATGAGCGGTTTTGACAGGTCATGAGAAGTAGCTCTATAAAGCACCAAATTTTTCAAAATAACGTATAAATACGACAGTTAAATAAAAATTCAATCATCGATTAAAAAAAGTGATTTTAGTATTCATAATAAATAATAAAAATATTTAATATTGATTATTACTTTCTTTTGTGAATGTAAATAAATAACCTTTTTTCAGCTTCGATCACTTTTAAATTAAATAAATGAAAATAATCAATCAAAAATTACATTTAATAATAAAATATGTTCCATTGATTTCAGAAAGCATAAATTTTATTGATAAGATGTATTTTCCGTTTCATTAATATAAAAATCGACTGTTTAGTCTCTTCGGTAAGGTATTCAAGAATAATTGTAATTATTGATATTTTTAAAACTATTGATTTTTATAATTTACAAATTAAATCATCGACCTACTAAAACCATTAGACAATATTGATTTAATTCTATATATTAATTTATTCCAAGTAAATCATGAAATGGAAAATCAATAACCTTCGTAAATGGGGTTTGGTGGCATTGAAGTTCTTGGAACATCCCAGAATGAAGAACTTGGAATCATGGCTCATAAATGGAATATGCTTGATCTTGATTCGTCGGCAGCCGCAGTCGTAGCACCAGGCACATTTACAGTTCATGCACTTCATGTGAGGACAACCACCGTTGCGCTCGACCAGAATCTAGAATAACCCCAGTGAAACCGAACTCAATCAAACACAGTGCGACGAGTCTTACCAGAGAAAGATTTACATCCTCCTCCCTAAAAAACATACGCACACGAAATACTTACGTGACATTTGGGACACTTCCGTGCTTTTTTCATGGCTATGTGCATGGCATCGGCTGCGGGACCGTTGGCCCATTTCATCAGAAGTTTGTCTGTGCTTGTGTTCTTCTTACACGTGATGGTGTGTGTCGGTGTTTGACATTTGAAGCACCATTCCCAATGACACAGGTGGCATTTGACATTGAAACCGTGTTTGTACAACTTCTTAAACTTTTTCTTCACAATGCGCTCTTTCTCTTCTGAATTGAGCTTTAAACAGAAACACGTCACGGAATTAAATCAATCCTTCCAACAATAATTCAATATAATTAACACATTACTATGACAATAAATATAATAATAATAATAATAATAATAATAATAATAATAATAATAATAATAATAATAATAATAATAATAATAATAATTAATACTAATATTAGGGTGGTCTACAAGTCCTGGTATTTTAATCAAAAATTAAAAACAAAATAGAATAAGAACAAATATTTACTAAGCCTCAAAATAAAGACCATTTGAATTAATAATTTGAATCCATCTATCGGCAAGTTGTGGGATCCCGCGTTGACACCAGTATTTGTCTTTGGAGCTGCAAAAAATCTTGGCATCCTTTTCTGCCTTAACCAAATTATTGAAACAGCGCCCTTGCAGAAAATTTGCCATATACCTGAAAATATGATAGGCTGATGGCGCGAAATCTGGACTGTAAGCTGGGTGTGGTAAAAGTTCAAAGGCATCCAATTCCTTTATTTTTTCTTTTGTTTTCCTGGCAGTGTGCGGTTTGGAATTATCGTGCTGTAGTAGTATTCTCTTTCCATTGACTATTTTCCTTTACCTTTGTGTACATCCTATCCAATTGAAACCAGTAGAGGTCTGCGTCAGTGGCTACATTGTTTTTAAGAAGTTAGAAGTGGATCACGCCTTCGAAATTCCATCAAAAGCACAATAATACTTTTTTAGATAACAGTTCTCTCTTTCATATCTGTTTTGGCAATTATTGTATGTTATGGTTATCTAGATAGACCCATTTTTCATCCGAGGTAACAATTCATTGTAAAAACTGGTATTAAAAGGATTTTGAAATCAGTTTGTAGCACGTCTCTCTAAGCAGTTTTATTTGATTTTTCCTTCAATTCGTCAGGAATTTGTCAACCTCATCTGTTTACCTTATCTATTGAATGAAGATGTCTAAGAACTAATGTCTTTGGAATACATAGTTCGTGCTGGTCGATGAATGATGTCTTAACAATACTCTAATTTCTAATTTATCCATATTTCTTCTGAACAAACAAAAGCAGTATTTTTATCTTTAAAATGATATATAATTGTATATATGTAACATTTATATCAATTACAAAATTAATTTGAAATAGTAAAACAAAAATACAAATAGACACATGGACCACTCCAAAAATAATAAGTACAAAAAATAAATGATTAACAAAATATTAATAATCAAAAATCAATAAAATTGACCAACCTCATAAAACTGCATACAATGTGGACATAGCTTCTTCGTTTGGGTCTGCAACTGATTATTTTTGATTTTTTCGTAAATCATTCGATTCGGTTCAGTTAATCTGATCCAGATACTTTGAAATCTAATCGGTTTCTTGCAGCTCATCGCCGGGCATTGGATATGGATCCGATTAAGAGTGTTTACCTTTCAAAAAAATTTGATAACATTAAAAATTAAAGTCTGGTGAAAAATTCTAAATATGTGTATATTATCTATCGTAAATCAATATTTCACACAGTACTGTTTAAATTTAAATATTGTTAATGACTTTAAAATCATTATTTTGTTATTAATACATTATTATAGATAATCGGGAAAATAGTTACAATGATAAAGTGGTTGTTACAATTAATTTTGAACAAAAACATGTGAAAAAAATGAAATTTGATCAGGACTTTAACACTTGCGCAATTTTTAATACATTAAATAACAATCCTTTATCTTGTGATGATTTTTATTTTTCTTACCATTCATATTTTGACGTAAACTTAATAATTGTGGTTTTTTTAATTAATGATTCACTCATACGTACATTATTTGACGATTATTATATATTAATTGATTTCAAACTACTTATTATTATCAATTTATATATTCATTGTTTATCGATGTCTAATTTTAGTATTTATAGATTTTTCGATTTATTATTGTTGAATTAGATTTACAATATTTGTCGATTTATTTATTTTTAATTATGAATTTATTTTTTCTATTATTTATCAATTTTATTATCTTTATCTATAATAATTTGATTTAAATTTTAAAAAATAAATAATTAAATAAATTTATAAAATACTTAAAAACAAAATATTTTTTAAAAATGAATTGTTCATAATTTATTAACTTTCATTCTACTGTTATAATTTATAATTTAGATTTATAATTCAATTTACAAAATAAATTATTGATTATCGATTCAAAAATTATAGTTGTGAAATCGTTATTCAGCATCGCTGACTGAAGAAACGCTTTTACAAAACGATAATTAATCAAGTGTATGACAACAGGAAATAAAGAAAACAATCCAGCAACTCACCTGATGATTGACATAGTGAGTGAAACAATTTTCACACACCACAATATCACAGCATCGTTTAACAAATGCTCCATAGTTCTCGTAACAAATGTCACAGATTGCGTCCGATTCCCACGTTCCTTCGTATTCTGTTGGCAGTAACTTGTCGTCTCGTTTCATTTGGATGACAGTGGGCAAGAACGACGTATGAGCTTTACAAGATCTAAATTCAAAAGTAAAATAATCAATACCAACTAGATATTTTGGAACATAAAAGTTTCGTGGTCTCACAAAAAATTGTTTACTTAACAAGAATTTTTAAAATTTTATCCATTAATTTATTTTCATTACGTTATGCATACATTTTGATCAGATTCTTGTATATATTTCTGAATTTCCAGGGAATCGTTTTAGGTCCTTCGATCAACAGAAACAGGGCCAAATTCTGATTGAGAGATGTCAGGAAATCGATAAATTCCAATGTTTTTTGATCGCAACGTTGATGTCGATTGCTTTCTTTAGAATTTACATTGCCATTGTCTGCTTCATTATTTACAACACGTGTCTCATTACATAACAACGGCTCCGACGGCCAGGACGACTGAGGATTGATGATCCCTTCACAGTGATGAAATGACCATTCACTATAGCACCTTTTCAATTTCCCAAGGGCCTGATCGGTTGGTGGCGATGTTTTCATGATTTCCAACTGGAGAAATTCCCACATGCTATTGGTGCATTTGAAGGAGTCGAGATAAATAAATTTGTATTCCAAAACGTTGAGTTTTTCAACGTTAGAATGCCGATTGGCCAAATCTTGCCAATGGGTCAACAAATGTTTGAGAAAATTCATTTCCGGAGGTACTATCAACAACGCATCGGGATCTGAAAAGTTCCAGATAGGGATGGAAAAAAATTTACTTTATTTTTACAGTCATAAATTATACTTTACCATCATCGACAAATGTGAATGCAAAATCGCTAAATGAATTCAAGTTTGATAGCCCTAATTCAAAAAAATACAACAAAGTTTTATAAAATTAATAATGAGAAATTTTACAGTCAAATTTTAACCGTTCCCAAAAGAATATATCCTCAAAAATGTTTATTCCAGAAGACACATCTGAAGCAACTGATAAACTGTTCAGAGACGGTAATGAATATGAATCTATGTTCATCTAAATTAAATATTTATTCATCAATATATGTATCTGATGATATTAAAATATATAATTTGATTATTTACACAAAAATTATTAACAAAGGTTGTAGATATAGTATTAAAACAAAATATAAACCTTTATGCATAATTAAAAACACGTATTTTTTAATTAAACTTTAATAACTGAAAATAGTTAAAATCAAACTAAATATTTAAATGAATATGTATTATGTAATTCAGTCATAATTTAATATTATTTAAAATTTACTTTTTAAAAAAATAATTAAAGTATTAAAAAAATCGATATATAATATTAGGTTTTCAAATGAAATTGACGATTGTTATCTTAATTTTCAAAAAGTTATATTTAATCAAAATATGCGACATTTCTATCAACAAAACGTTGCCCACGTGTGACAAGGTTATTAAAACGCTGTCAAAATTAGCATTTTGGAAATCTATGAAATATCAAAAACTCTTTTCGACCATAGGTTGATAAGCGAAGTTCTTTTGAAGAGTAAACAATTCTAGGTGCTTGGAAAAATGGAAACCAGTTGGTGATAAGTCCGGAGAATAAGGTGGATGCGGTAGGACTTCCTATTGCAACTTTTGCAGCGTTATTCGTGAGAGAATCTTGCATTGTCGTGCGATAAAATCGGGCTTTTTCTGTTCACAAGAGCTGGTATCTTTTGACGACGTTTTTCATGCATTTCGTCTATTTCTGTACAGTATTTATCACTCTTGTTTCATCAATTTTAAGGAAGCTGTAGTGGATCGGATTCTTCCAAAAGAATTGAAGCGATTTTTATTGAAGTTAATTTTGCAGGTTGGAAATTGAACAAATAAAGAAAAACAAAAATTATTATAGTAACGGAAATTTTTCATATACTTATTATAATCCTTGAAAATCATATTTTTAATAGGATAAATAATTCTTTATTTATATAAAACGAAAATTTGTTCATAAGTAAATATGTTAACTTATCACATCCTATTTCACATTAAAATTGAAAAATTATATTATTATATTATATATATTATTTTGAAATGGAAATTTTTTTTATACACCAAAGAAAATTTTATTATATTTAGAGTTTCATTAATTATACAAATTCCCCTTTTTAGTAATATTTTTAAGTTTTTCTCTACAAGTATGATATAGATTTCTTGATATTACTCATTTTTCAGGATTTATTTGGTTTACTGCTTGAAATAGCCTTTTCCGTAAACCTTTTGCATTTTTAGGTAATTATTTAAATAAATACTATCTGACAGGCTTTTCCAATTTTTTAAATTAAATTAATATCGGGCGATTTGGATGACCACTTAGCTATTTCAAAATTTTGTGTTATTAAGAAAGGTGTTACACTTCGTGACTACTTGACTGCTTAAAATATCTTATATCACATAGATTTCCGACTGAATATTTAAGTTAATAATTGGCACAAAAAATGATTTAATTGTAGTAATGTATGTATAAGCATTTTGTTTGCCTTCCAGAATTTTCAAAGGAATAAGTCAATTTTGTATAATCATCAGTCAAACCACCAATACATCTTCTCTACATTGTCACTTTATAATTTTTTTGAAATTAATTCTTTTTGGACCATATTTAAATCTATTATCATTATACTTGCTGTGCATTATTAATAAACAATTTATTTATCAATTACCAAAACCGTGCAGAGAAAACTGTTTCTCGTCTGTAAGCAATGTGTTTTAATATGGAATATTTTTACGAATCCATGACGATATCAGTTGAACTTTTAGTTTTCTATGAGTATGAGTCAGATGCAGGCTTTATCTCCTGTTTTCTAATTATAATTATTTTTTCTGTAACCAATTGCTTAAGGTTTTTCTTGAAACTTTTAAAAGAGTCCCATTTAAATAAAAACGTTACAACCGAGTTAATTGATTATGCAATCGATTGTGATTATTATGCTAGATGAGGTAAATGGAAAAAATATTATGAAAACAAATCATCGAATTAAATCTGATAAACACAATATTTATTTGTATCAAGAAGTTAAAATCGAATTAAGCCCTTTTGTTGATTTAAGCCATTTTTAATTGATTATAATGGTATAAATACATTTCCACATGTATATGAAATAAAATATAAGAATTGTAAATATTGGGTTTATAAATTAGTTGTTATTTCTGATGGGATCTGCAGGATCCACCAATATCTTTAAGCAACAGAGCACAGGATCTACCAACAGTGATCAACCTCAGACT
>JBBMKC010214408.1:0-12754 GCA_037834085.1 Bipalium vagum | reverse complement strand
TCACCGAATTATAATTGTCTTTTTGTTGACCCTTTGCCTGGGAGTCTTTGCTGGGAGTCTTTGCCTGGAAGTCCCCACAGTATTATTTATAATTTTAATAGTTGTATTATTGAATTAAGTAACTATTTATTTATATTGAATTAACTAAAATATTTGGGAATTTTTGGGAATTTAAAGAAATTTATAGTAAGGTAACATAAGGTTACTAAAATAAAAAATATGTGTAATTTTTATATTAAGAATTAAAGGAATATTGACAATAGCAATAAGAGTGGGCAGTAGAATTATAATAAGAAAAGGAAAGTTGTTATTTATAAAAAATAAGAAAATAATTAGGGTATAATAGAGAACGAAAAAACACAGAAATCAGCAAAAAAAATTAAAAGGTCATAATAAACAGCCAAAAAGACTTTATACTTGTTAGACAAGACACAGTTTGTTATTATTAAGTAAATAAATACTCAGGCCAGGACCTGAGGATTATATATATTTTTTCCGTTCCTTTTACCTTTTATTTTTTCATTGTTTTTATTTCACACAATTATTATTATTTAAGTAGGGCGGTGAGATAGAATTTTCTTCTTAATCGAGGACCTCTGAGCCTAAGAGCGAGAGGATTTTCTTAATAATAAATATAATTAATAAATTTTTTTTCAATCAATTACGGACGATATCACTCGTTTGTAACTTTATACTTTATTTTAATAAAAATAAAAGTTTTAAAATCAAATCGTTCTCTCAATCAATTTAACTAATATTAACGAACACTTAAATAAGCAACCTTAAAACGTTAAGACCTAAATACATTAAGCTCCACTTAACTTTTGTCCATCTTTTAGGATATTAACAATATTGTATTTATGCTTTCAGTTACGTGTTACGTACTTATGTTTTGTTTGAATAAATACTTTTTATAACTCTGACGTCTTTTCAATGTGTAATAACGAAGAACTAACTGGCGACCACACCGAAAATTACATGCTATAACCAGAATCACGAAAAAAAATTAGTCATGGATGTGTTACCAAAAATGCACAGGAAATTTTGTGATTTCAAATCAAACGATACAACGACAGAAGCTCTACTGAAGCCGAAAGATGATTGAAAGATATTGAGTAATGGCTCAGTATAAATGACTTATGCCTTGTCTGCGTATTTGATTTGTTATTATCCGACGAAGCCTCAGCCTTATGAAAGACTTTCAAGACAGAAGCAAAAACAAAAGAAAAACCCAAGTCGTGGTTTGCTGACACATTTATGGAAAAGAAATCAAAAACCGATTTAATTTGCGAATTGTCAGAAGTTAGACAAAATTCAGATGAACGACTTGCAACTTTTGAGATCCGTATTCGGAATTTAATGAATGACATCTTTAATTCTGGGTTGTCCCAGGAAGAGATCATTACCGAATTTTTAACAAAACGAGCTAGAAGTGCTGGAATTCGAGATGCTCTTGTTTCGAAACCGAACGCGAAAGTCAAAGATATTAGAGCTATGGCCAAACTATATGAAATACGGGAATCAAAAATGGATCAGAAGAAGAAATTTCAAGTCAATGTCGTGAGACAAAGAAGCTATGCAGAAACAGTTTACAGAAAATTTCCCAAAGATTTTCAGCTGAAACGTGCTGATACATCTGCGTACAATCGAGTTACTCAAAGGAAAAATTTGATATTTGCTCCCATAATTAAAGAAGCACAGAAAGAATATCGAAGAGATGACTGATTTAGAAGACAACAAAGACAAGAAGATAAACCAACATATTCAGAGCAACGAGAAGCTCCACAATTCTCAACCAACCATCTGCGGTCGAATCAACGTTTTTGCTGCGATGGTGACGATCATGTGCGAATGCATTGTCCAGTGAAAAACAAATGTATGATTTGTGAAAAAGATAAGCACCTTTTCCGTTCATGCCCGATATTGAATTCAAATTCGAGAATTCCAAGAACATCAGTGATGTGCATTCATGATGAAGTAGAATATGATTCACAAAACCAAGATGATGTTTATGAATCAGATGAAAAAAAAACCAGGCCGACCTCATTTCTCACATTTCGTCTGTGGGGTTGAACCATTAAGATCATCACAAAATATGAATGTGTCAGATGCTGAGATGTTCGACACAGCGGATGGCAGACAGTGGAGTTGGATGAAAATAAGAGGTATGAGGATCGAAATGTTGTCGGATTCCGGAGCTTCAGTTACTGTAATGAACGAAAATTGTTGGAACAAACTTCAGTCTAGTGAAAAGAAAAATGTTGTTGAGTGGCGTATTTTCGTCTGGAGGAGAAAGACCACTTGGATCGTTCAAAGAAAATATCTTTTGGAAGGGAAAGGAGGTCGAAATTGATATTATTGTCGTGAAAAAGCTGCAGCCCGACTTTATTGATGGTGTCGACATTATGAAGAATTTTCGGATTCAACTGTGTGTGGTAAATAATATTGATTCATCAGACTTGATTAAGAAAATATCTGACATAGACAGGGGAAATCAAGTAATGATGGCATTCAATCATCAAACCAGTATACAATTGAGTAATATGTTACTACAATATGGGAAAATATTTATGACCCATTCATTTGATATTGGGCACACCGGATTGATTAAACATGACATAATCGTCACCTGCTCACCTATTGCACAGGCACCACGAAGACAAGCAATGCATCTTGAACTTAAAATTGATGAGATGATTACTCAAATTTTAGATGCCAGTGTCATTTCCAAATGCAAAAGTGCATGGAACTCCCCGTTGGTGGTTGTCGGAAAGAAGGATGGATCTATCGATTTTGCGTGGATTTCAGATGTGTAAACGCCATAACAGAAAAATACACGTTCCCGATGCCAGACATGAAAATGCTGCTGGATTGCTTGGCTGATTCAAAATATTTTTCGTCAATAGATCTGGGTCAAGCCTATTACCAAGTTGAATTGACGGATAATAGGTAATCAATTACAGCATTTAGCACCAAACAAGGGAAATTTTGCTTCAACCGGATGCCTTTCGGAATGGCAACGGCGCTTGCTACCTTTCAGAAACTGATGCATGAATTGCTTGATGGTTTGCTGTTAAAGAACGTACTAGTATATTTAGATTATATTCTAATATATAATACAGAAGAAAAAGAACACAATGTCATTTTGGAGGTTCTTTTGGAACGGATTGGTAATTCTGGGTTGAAGGTTAATCCAGCAAAGTGCAAATTTCACCAACGAGAGTTGATTTTTCTGGGACATTCAGTGAGTGCCGATGGAGTCAGAACCAACAAGAAGATTGAAGAAATAGTGAAAATGAAACCACAGGGTTGCGTGTCTCAGTTGAGATCATTTCTTGGCTTGACAAACTATTACAGGCGTTTTATTTCCCATTATGCCGAAGTAGCAGCGCCCTTATACGCTGCTATATCAGGTGCCGATAAACAGCTTCATTGAACGGAACGATGCCAGAACAGTTTCCAAGCACTGAAGGATAAACTATGTCAAGCACCAATTATGGGTTTTTCAAGCAGAGATCGTGTTTTTATATTGGATACAGATGCAAGCTTTGGAGCGATTGGATCTGTTTTGAGTCAGTCAGCTGAAGGAAGATGGAAGTGAAACAGTTATTGCTTATGCCTCTAGACACTTATCTACCCATGAACTTGGATATTGTGTCACCAGAAAAGAGCTGTTATCAATCTATGAATTTGTTTTCCATTTCAAGCAGTATCTATATGGAAAACAATTCATTGTGAGAACGGATCATAAAGCTTTGGTTTTTATGAACACAAGGAAGAACCTAATTAGTTCACAGTTTCAAACTTGGCTAGCCAATCTATCAGAATATAATTTTGAATTAAGGTACAGAAAAGGCCAAGATCGTTGTAACGCTGATGGCCTATCCAGAATTTCTCATGTAGTGAACTCTCAATGCCAAACGAAGCATGAACAAGCCAAGATTGAGAAGCCGAAAACAAAATACATCAGTGCCGTTCATAATATTACTCCTCAATTGGAAAGAATAAGAAGCAAACAGAAGGCCGATAAACTGATATCTGGATTTATTCAATATCTTTCAAAAGGGAGGAGAGAATACCCTGAAGAATTGAAGAATAACAGTTTTTATCATTTGAGAGATAGCTTGGATATTATCGAGGACTCACTGTACTTATCAAGAAGCGAACGAAATCTTATCATTATCCCAGAAAGATTTATTGATGAATTTATGATGGAGATTCATGCCGACCTGTGTCATCTTGGTAGTAAGAAAATATTCAACTATCTGAAAGATTATTACTATTGGCCATCGATGTGGAATTCAGTCAAACGATTTTTAAAACCTTTAATGTTTGTGCCAAGAGAAAAATTTATCAAACGCGCGCTAAATAAATCCCTATCCCGAGAAGAAGCTCACATTTCTTAGAGCAGATCGTGGTAGATGTAGCCTTTATCGAAAAAGCAGCAGCATACTACAAATACATGGTTGTCATTATTGACCGTTTTAGCAAACTAGTGAGTCTATGCGCGATGTCCAAACTTGATGATCAATCAATCTTTAAGGCAATAATGAACCATTGGATTTATAGATTTGGCAAGCCGAAGAGTACTTTAACAGATCGAGGAAAGAACTTTGAGAGTTGTTGGATTCAACAAAAATGGAGAGACCTCAATATCAAGTGTAAATTCAGTTCACCTTACCAGCGCCAGTCCAACGGTCTAGTCGAGCGAGCAATCCGAACGATTCGAGATATGATAACCACATCTCTAAAGAGCGGTTGTTAAGAAAAATATTGGCGCGAATTGCTCCCAAGGATTGAGTTTATTATCAATTCTACTCAGCAGAGCTCAACAAAGTTACAGAGATCATTAGAGAAGCTCGAAGAAACTTAAACATTGCAGCTAATAAAATGAAGAACTTCGAAACGGATATTAGAGGTCGACGTGAGTTTTCAATTGGAGAAGAAGTATTGGTACGGAAAGAGCCGCAAAACAGAAAGAAGAATGATTTTCAATATGAAGGTCCATACAAGATCACAAACTTCCTATCCCCACATCAAGTTGAACTGACAGATTCAGAAGGAATCAAACTGAGAAGAATTGAATGACTGAAGAAGTGGCATCAGTCTTAATTCAAGGGAAAGTTACGTGTTAAGTAATTATGTTTTGTTTGAATATATATTTTTTATAACTCTGACGTCCTTTCAATGTATAGTAAAGAAAAACTAACTTTATAAAACCTATTTTATACAAAAATATAAATGATTTTTAAAAAAGCTGCTTTTTGAATCCCCTACACTTAATCATAATTATCTAAAATTACAGTTAATAAAGGCAAACGAAAATTTTATTTTTCAATTTAAAATTGATAACTCTTGAAATATAATATTAATATTAGTAATAATAATATTTGGTCTTATATTTTATGATATTAATGTTAATAATAAGAGTTTGGCCGAAGTGGTTACAAAATTAACAAAGAAGTTGATTTCAGAGAACATAAGCAGAGTAAATAGACAAATGTTAATAGACAAATAGACCAAAGAACAAATGAGTCGGTGAGGGAATACGCTAACCAATGTAGGATAGGTAGCACTTTCGGAGACCGACCTGTCATATCATTAGGGTTTTATACAGCAATAATGAGTTGGAAGTAGTTTATTTAAAAATATATTATAAATAGGATCCGTTTGTTAGAGGATTTTTTTCGATACTAGTTTTGCTTTCTGGTTGGAGTCATCAAAAAATACCACAGAAAACTCCAGATCACCAATTGACTCCACGAATGCGGATTGTTAATTGTTACGTTTCTAAAAAATCTTATTTTTATTAATTATTATATAACATCATATTAGACCGAATTTCGTGGTCACGAAATTATTAATTATATGAAGAGGTTTTGTAAAACAAATGAAAGAAATAATGGTACTTGTGATATTAATTTTTTTTCTGATATGGTTAATAAAATTTTTAGGCTTAATTTTCAAAAATGGTTTCTGGACATGATCAACATAAATAATACTAAATCTTAAATATTAAAGACCTCAGTATATTTTTAAAAGTTCTCAAATATTTTATTAGTTACATCAGTAATTACACCTTTTCCGATGTTTTTACAGTAAAATTAACCTAAAACTGATTAGTGATTTCTAAAAACCAAACGAATTTAATTAACACCAATAGTTTCGATCATCATAGTACAGTACTACTTATACATCTTAAAATATTATGGTAATTATCTAAAACCGACTAAAATTTATCATTTTTCAATCTGTTCTGAATAATTAACTTTTAATTGTTATATTAGGCCACCTTATAAATTTCTTTACTACTCATTAATATAACTAATGTACATATTTTCCTATCTATAGTTTTAATTGCAGTCAAATTATTATTACAGTAATAGACCAGTTTTAAAAATGACATGAACATAAAACTTAATTCTTTATTCTCAAAGAACAAAGATTGTTATTATTGTTAATTTTAATTATATTTCATATTTATCTATGAAAAAACGCTACACTTGTACCAATATATGGACATATATGAATCTCATTAAAAACAAGAGTTTAGACTATTCAAAATCACGTTATTAAATTCTAGACAAGACGGGTAAACTAAACAAATCTTTTTGTTATTGAAAGTTCTTCAAAAATTGAAAAATAACATTTAAATTTCCAAACATTTTATTTAATTATTCTTGGACAGCTTCCGATGCTGTAACTTCAAAGTATACAGATGGCTCGATAGTAATAGAGTTTATCTTCTGAACTATGTCCTTAACTCCGGTTAAGTCTAATACACGTTTGTGTATTTTCATCTGAAGACGATCCCAAGTCTTTGAACCTTCACCACATGGAGTTTTACGTGTGGTGATTTTCAAAGTCTAATTAAAACATTATCTAACATTTTATTAAGTGAAAATAAATTACTCTTGTTGGCATACGAACTGGACCCCGAACTTTGATATTTTTTTGCTTAGCCAAATTAACTAAATCACTGACAACCTTTTCCAAAGGTTTGACCTCTTTAGATGAAAGGGTAATTCTAATCCTATCTACTTGTACAAGTTCTTCAGCTTTTTTTTCAGACATCTATTATATCTAAATTTACATTATTGTAATATTGAAATCTTACTATTAAACTTTATTTCAAAAAGATTTTCAGTTAAGTTTTTTTAAAAATTTAAACAAATTATATATATTTAATAAATTCTTATTTTCTTGATAAAAGGAATCAAATTATAGAAAATTTTAATTTTTTAATATATTTTTGACCAAAATGATCATTACTTTTTAAAAAAGTTAATGAAAATTAATTTTCTACTTAAACGGTCAAGGTATAAATAGTTACTTGGTTATTTTATTATTACATTAACTGAAAAAAATTAATAAATTTTGTTGTATTTTACACATGTTACTTTCGCATTAATTCGTTAAATTTTTAAAATTATTTCTAATCAATACAAAAATAACTGATAACCTATTACAATTATTTTTCATCTTTTTTATTAATTCTTACGAAAAAAATACTTAGATTTATAAGATATTAACACTGAATTTAAAATTTTTTATTGTAATTTATAATAATATTTATTAGATAAATCTGAATTTTAAAAATTAACTTTAAAATATTTAAAAAATTACAAATAAACATAATTGATGATTTCTTTGAATAAGATTTAAGTAAATTTTAAAGTAAAAAATTTTCAAAATAATAATGTTATTATTAATAAAAATAATCACTTGATTACAAAAAAAGCATACTTATACGATTATAAATTATATAAAATGATCGACATGTGAATATATTGACTCAATTCGTTTGTATTATATTAATTAAGTGAATTTGACTTATTATTGTATACTTGAGAATATGAAAATCGAAATTTTTACCATTAAATTATATCTCTATATCCTCTTAGGGCGTCACTCATATGCTCAAAGGGAAATCTCCATTCTTAACAACTTGAAATAAAAGTACAATGATTAGATAGTTCAACAAAATTGAACTTTCAATTAGTGTTGTGGACTCTATGTTTGTGAATTTTATAAAATAAAATTATTAAGCAGCCTGCTGTCCTTGTTTTTGGATCTTTTAACTGTTGAAGTATAATCAAAAGACAACCCCTTTTAGAGGCGCATTATTACAGGAGATGAAAAGTGTGTTTTCTATAGTAACTCTAGTAGAGGTAAGCTGTAGCTTCTATCTGGCCGTCAACTCAGTAAGTAGTTTCACCAGATTGCTTCGAAAAGAAAGTTATGTTGTGCGTTTGGTGGAATTAAGAGGGGCCTGTGCACTGGGAACTTCGACCGAATGGTCGAGCTATCGATGGTAAATTGGTAAATTGTGCACGTGTCGTTTTTCATCAAGAAAACGCATGTTTTTACACTTCTTTATTCACTTGTCAAAAATTTATGGAACTTGGTTGGAATGTGCTGCCACATCCTTGAAATTGCGCCAACAGATTACAAAATAATTAGTCTGGGAAAACATTTGCCTCTGCTGAGATCATAAAAACTTACCTGGAGCATTTCTTTGCTGGAAAAGATTAAAAAGTTTATGAAGCTTGAATAATGAAATTACCTGAGAGGTGGAAACTCATTGTTGAACAAAATGGTCAATATTTAATATAATAAAATTTTATCGGAAAACTTAATAAAACAGAGACCATTATTAGGTAAGTTGATATGATTGATCATTTCGAATAGATACTTTTGAAAGAGATTGTAATATAATTATTATAAAAAAATATTCAATGTAACAATATAATTTAATATAAAAATTAAATAACAATATAAATCAATATTTTTTAATAAATTTTATTTCTCAGTGCATATTTAAGAATTATATCTCAGTAATTCTCAAAATAAAAGTAACCTGTTTTGTAGATTTTATTTTTTTAAAACGATTATTTTGAAAATATTATATTTTAAACATATTATATTTTGAAATGCTTCTTAAATTTTTGAAAATAGAGAAATATAAAAGTTGAACTTTTATATGAATTAGATTATTGATTTCAATCGATTTCCTATATTAATAATAAATTCCATATTTTTAAAATATTTCATAAATTAAATTTAGGAAATATTAAATAATAAATTTTATAAAATAAAAATATTACATGTGTAAAAAAATAAAATGGAAATGAGAAATCTTCACAATATTATCAATAGTAACAAAAATCTAATTTCAAAAAATTATTACAATCATGTATAATAAAAATATTGATTTTTGATTTGAGTCAGTCATTTTTTCAGAAAGTAATAAAATTTTGGTTTTATTAAGAACAATTTTATTTTTTTTAATTATCACGTTGAAATTAATGTAAATCATTTGATTTAAATAATTTAGCCTCAGTCTTTTGTCCTTTTGGAAATATATTTGTAGTTTCCTTAGTCACTTATATGAATTCTTAAAAGAAAGGGTATTTGTATTGTATTTTTACGTAAGTTTACTGGTTAATAATTTACAGTTTACAATGAAATTCAAGAGAAAAGCAAAAAATATCCATTGCTATTCTGTCATCTTTCAGATAATTTATGGATGTCATCTCAAAAAGCATTATTTGGTTTTAAGAAAATTCATTAAAAAAAACTTATTTCTCACCTTAGGTATAAACTGCTGTTCAGTAGGTGCATGTGGTAGTGATCGGAACGAATATAAATCTGAAGGAAAAAATTGAGAAACGTTAGTTGGGTGAATGGTTTCCATAAAAGATCTTTAAAAATACTTTAAACTTATTTTAAAGTATGTGATGTCATGAAGAAAAATTATTTTGAAATGGTTTTGACTGGGTTTTGTTGTTAAAACTTTTCCCTGTGCTATTTCTTCTTTTTAACAATATATTTTTTCGTAACTCTCAGAATTAATTGCCCTGTTTTGTTTTAAATACTCATAATATAGTAAATTTTTCTGACCTCACTAAATGCAGAACTTATTTTAAAAAGTGATTTGGCCTGACAGTTTTGATTAAAGATCTCAATAAAGTTATAACTTTGCTAGTTTTGGATTTTTAAATAAGTCCAAGTTTATTTTATGTGTATGATTTAATAAAATATAAATTGTTCCTGAAACATTTTAATTAGTACTTTTTGACTTTTTAAATATATTTAATTCACATGTTAATATTTTTATTAATCAAACTTGCTAAGATTTAACCTTAAAACTTTTTTGTTGTGTTCTTCAATTTAAACTACTTTACAAAACAGTAGGTATATAATAGGAAGAAGAACAATAAATCAAAAGTATAAAGGTATTGGATTGTTAGGCAGGAAATTTGTAGATAATAATATTTTTACCTTTACATTGGCTTAATATTTTACCATTCAGTTTTTTGTATTGGTAATTTACATATTTTTCCAGGTTAAAGTAATCTTTGTAAGCTTAAGAAATATTAATCAACATATTTGATTAATCAATTTTATTTAAAGTGGATATATCTGAAGGGTGCATCATTATGAAGTAATTATTTTTTACCCTGCACAGCGACATCACGGACTGCCTGAAAATTTATTAGTCTATTTGGCTACAGTTTTACTACACAGCAGACAATATCAAATTGTTTCATCAAATTTCGTACAGATAACTCATTTGACTTCACAAATGAGTTATGTAGTTGCCCATAATCAAAGGTCCGTAATGAAGAATTAAAGACCATGTTGAGATCAGCCAATTTCAGAGTTTCTATGAATTTTCGGTGAAGTTTTGTATCAGAAAACAATGTTAAAGCATTTAGAAAGGTGAAAAAGTTTGATGAATGGGTTCCATATGAATTTCATGAGGGCGTTTGTAACCTTAGCTGATGTTGTTTTAAATTTGATCTATTTCTGAATCGAAATGTCACTTTTGACAAAATATAGATCAGATATGACAATCGCAAAAGCTTATCACAATGATTGGACAAAAATAAACTATAAAACACACCCAGAATCGTAGGGCGAAGATTGTCGCAGCAACAAAGCGTTCCATTATTAGGAATGTCAGCAACAAAAGCATATCCTGTGCGAAAATAAAATCGCTATTCAACCTAAATTGGTCCGTAGAGAGTATTAGAAAGATTTTAAATAAATCTGGAACGATCCGGTATAAGAAGATGTTGGTAAAATCCCCTTTGAAGCCACAACATAAAACCAGTCATGTCTGCTGGGCTAAAGAAAAAATGTCATCTAGAGTGACGAGAAGAAGTTTAATTTTGATGGAACTGACGGTTACGCATATTATTGGCACGATTTGCAGAAGGAGGAGATACCTTTTTTGAATAGACACATTGGAGGAGGCTCCTTGTTAATTTGGGGTTGTTTCAATTACCATGGGAAGTCGACTCTCGCGATTATTACCGCCAGGCTAAATCAATTTGATTATCAAATGCTTTTAGAAGAACATTTACTTCCCTTTATGAATGATTTTGGAGGAGACAAACCAATTTTCCAACAGGATAATTGTCGATGCCATGTTGCACGTTCCACTTCTCAATGGCTTCAAGACAGAAATATCGACGTTGTCTTGGCCGTCCTATTCACCAGACCTGAATCCCATAGAAAATCTTTGGAGGATACTAGCACGTCGGGTATATGGTAATGGGAAACAATATGAATCAATTTCAGAGCTGGAACGAGAGGTAATTCGCTGTTGGGAAAAAATCGATAACAGCGTTCTGCGAGTACTGGTAAATTCTATGCCAAATAGAATTTATGAAGTGATTTATTTCCATGGAAGTTCAACTAAATATTAAAAATGATTCAAAATGTATTTTTTGTTATGATATACGTAAATATGTAAATATGTAAATATGCGGCAATAAATTATTGGATTTTTAGTTAATCTTTACTTTTTAAAAAAATTTTTTTCATTATATCTTTTTTGTATATATATATTAGGTGTACAACTATGACCCAGTCTTTTTTTTTTTAATAAGAAAACAAAGACATTATTTTTTTTAAAAATTTTATTTAAAAACATTTATTGAAAATATGTTCCATTGGAAGCTACAACCTTTGCCCACCTTTCAGGTAACGAATGAATTCCATGAAAGAAAAACTCTGGCTTTTTTGATGAAATCCAAATGTCAATTCAATTTTGGAGGTCTTCAAGGGAACTGAACTGCTCTCCGGAAAGTGCTGATTGCAAAGAGCAGAACAAATGGTAATCCGAAGGAGTGATGTCTGGTGAATAGGGCGGGTGAAGTAAAGACTTTCTACTTTGTACCTTCTAAGTAATTAGTTACAACTGAATTAACGTGTGGTCTTGGGTTACCATGTTTTAAAATTATCTTTTCGTGTCTACTTACCCATTCCGGTCGTTTTTCATTCAAAGCTTGCCTCAAACGAATTAATTGTGATCGATAAAGTTCACCATTAGTGTTTGAGAAGATTTTTAAAATTTATAATAGATCACTCCTTTCTTATCCCACCAGATACACAACATAACTTTCAAACCGTGAACATTTTGTTTCGGTGTTGATGGATCGGGTTCACCTGACATCACCCAAGCTGCTTTGCGTTTTGGATTGTCAAAAAGAATCCATTTTTCGTCTCCTGTGATAATTCGATGCAAAAAACTTTTCCTGTTTTGTCTCTGAAGAAGGAAATCACAAATTGTTTTTCGCCGTTCAATGCATCTTTCAGTCAATTCGTGTGGGATCCAAATTCCTAAGTGTCGAATAATTCCTAAAACTGCCAGACGTTTTGAAATTCATTGTTGAGTCACATTTAATGCGACAGCCAGATCAGATTGTGTTTGGCATGGGTCTTCGTCCAACAGCCCTCTCAA
>JBBMKC010214397.1:0-12754 GCA_037834085.1 Bipalium vagum | reverse complement strand
TCTTTCCAGACATGAAAAAATGGCTTGCAGGTCGAAAATTTCAATCGGATATTGAAATCATTCATGAAGTAAGTGCTCATTTTGATGGACTGGATCAATCTTATTATAAAAAAGGAATTAATAAACTTGAGAAACGTTTGATGAAGTGTGACCTACTTGGGGATTATGTTGAAAAATAAACTTTGTTCTGTGTAAATATATTAGTCGCTATTTTATTTTTCGCGGACTTATTGAACCACCCTCGTATATATGTCGAAATTATGTCAATCAGGCAAAGGATTATTTCTGATATTTACATTGGTTAGTTGACAAAATCGAAGAGAGAAAACCGAGTGAGACTCCCAAAATTGGCAAACCGTAAAGGTTTTTGTCATCACATTTTCATCATGATAATACAAAACCAAACACTTCTTTGGTCATTCAGCAAAAATTATTGAATCTTGGTTGCGACTTATTGCGTCATTCTCCATGTAGCTCAGACCTCGCGTCTTCCGATTTTCATTTGTTTCTCGAATGATAAAAATTATAATAATGATGATGACGTCAATTCTGACTTGTTAACATTTTTGCAGATAAACCCAAGAGGTTTTAAGAACGATAGTTTTCAATCCTTCATGGAAGATGACAACAGTTCCTTGACAACAATGGACAATTCATAATTCCGAAAAATATATTGTTTCACAGAGTTTCATGTCTTTCGTTTCCATAAAAGAGTTGGCAATTTCTTTCTTGCCAACCTAATAAATAAAAAAACATTCTAAAAGGTTCTCTAAGCTGTCGATCATTGTCCGTGCTACGGAACTTGTATGGTAAAGAAATCTAATTCGTTTTCTGCAGACACTGTCTGGAGACATATCCTATGTATAGTACCCGACTTGTATAGTATAAGAAGACAGTTCAAAAAGCCGAGACAGAAATGAAAATTTTCCCCTGTAAAATCCTACATTAAACAACAGGAGCCTTAACGAACTAATGAGAAATGAGGCAGCCCAAAGTTTTGATTGAGCAATTCAGAAAAAAGAAAATCCAAACAGCAACAATGAGAACTTAAGAGAGAAAAGGTTGAGAAAGACATTAAAATCCCGTAGACTCCATAAATTATATCTCAGATCGCCTTGTCCAGTAATTATGATTGAGCGAGTTACGTTGCCCGATTGAAGAGAAATAGAGTTCATTAAAACAAAAAATGAAAACAGACATCGTTCACAGCATTCGTAAAATTAATTCAACATTGAAGTCTTCCATAATTATATCTAGAGAATCGACTAAGTCGTTCGATTTCCCGGCAATTTTCTCCCGACCCTGACTGTCTTGATTTATGGAACACTTTCCATATGCAAAACCAATATTGTCATTTCTATTGAAAATATCCTTCATTGTATACGCAATGTCCGATAAAATATATGTAGAGGGTGTTGGGATAATTTTCTTTGTTATTTCTCTTTTGTAAACAATTGGAAACTTTCCCTTTTGTTTACAACAAGACCATTATACTTATCAATTATTTATTATCAATGTAGTTCTGTTATTGATCCGTTGTTGGCAGTTTATTCTATTTAATTCATAATATAATCTTTTATTAATTATTTCTATAGAACCCGTATAAAGTTTTAAACTTAAGGTCAGTTTCAACATTTTGCACTATTATTAATTTTTATTATTATTATTATTATTATTATTATTTAATATTATTTTTTATTACTATAAGCAATTATGAAGATTTAAGATAATTTCACTAATTAAATAAAAGCGATATAATTAAATTTGTTTGGATAATTTATTGTTGGAGGACACCAGATTTTTGAGATAATAAAAGTTTTGGAATGGAGTTGTCTTCTTTATTAACATGCAATAAATAGAATGAATTTTTTGAAAAGTTGTCCACATAAAATATTATCACGTTAAGTAATAATAATTAATTGCGTATTTTAATCTCATTTGTAACTTTGTGTCAGTAAAATACAAGTAATTTGCAATTATTGAATTTATTTATGGATTTATAAAGATATTGATCATTAAATTTTTATTAAATGTATTCTAATAGTTTTAAAATTATAGCATAAAATTAAGGAGTTTACAAAGGTGCATATCTCGCACGATGTGGTCTTCCAGCTTAAGAGTGGTTTCAACACAACGGTTGCGACCAAGAGCATTTGAGCAATTTATACAGCTGGCTTTAGTGTGTGTGTAATGAGAGAATTGGTTTAAAAAGTATACAGAAGATCGGGAACCCCAACTGTAGCAGATGATATAGTGCAAACGGACATCGTATTTTATCCTCGTCAGGCTACATATGATTTGGCCGAGATATGGTTGAGATCAGAAAACCTTTCGAATTATTTAAAAAGCACTGGGAAGTTCAGCAAACTGAGTTCTTCGGTCCAGAATTTCCCACCAAACAATCTAATCGCTAAGGAAAAGTTTTGTGCTAGTTTCACATCAAGGTATAGTCCAGTTTTGGCTCTTACTGATTTCTTACAGTTTATTCACTTGAAAAAACATTTACGGTGACATAAAACAGAGTCCAAAGACAATCTCATGAAACTAATGCTCGAACTTTTCAATGAAAAGAATGCATCTTTCCCTGATAATGGTATGTTTTATTAGTAAATCCTAGTTCTGCTATATCTATTATGGTTCTATTAATTTTAATGAAGGACACTTTTCAAACAGGTAAATTTTAATATTTAAATATAATTTTCAGTTCAATTATAAGTTCAAAATTGGAACAAAATCAAAATGTGCGGATGTTTAATATCGCAAATGTTGGAGATGGAAATAAAATCTTACAAGTTATGAAGTTTTATATCCGGTGTCCAAATTTCTTGAGGGAATATACGAATTTGCTTTATACCGCTATAATTTGCTGGATCCCATTGCAGGAGAATGTCTTTCCAAATCTAGTTAATTATTAGTATTAATTTTTTTATAATTATTTATTATTATTATTTTATTTATTATTATTATTATTATTACTCGAATTATTACTATTATTTTTATTATTTTTTTATTACTACTATTTTATTATTTTTTTTAAATAATCTATTATTATATAATAATATTAATAAATTAATAAAAAAAGTCAATGTCATGGGTTGTTTCAATTGGTTAGAAAAAATCATCTTTGTTTTAAACAAATAAAATTAAAAACTGAAAACCTATTTTTAAATAATAATTATAATTTAATAATTATTTAATTAATAATAATTATTATTTTAAATGTTTTGTTTTACTGATTGATCCAAATATTAATATCGACAATAACAAAAACAAATGATTTAAAAAGGAAATTTTTCTCTTCCTCTTTCTGTCTGAGACCAAAGGAAATTTAAAAGGCGAATGATTTTCTCAAAACAATAATTAGAAAAGGATTAAATGTGTTCCCTCACATATGCAGCAGTAGAGACTTTGACGATTACATTCCTAAGACTTTCTTCTTAACTTTGGAATTCATTCCTTAAAACGTTTATTCCTGTTCACATTTTAGGTTGGTGCAAAAATAACGGCTGATTTTTAGCAAATATTTTAAAATTCGATAATTCAGTCCAAAGAAAACCTTATTTATCAAAATATAATCCTTTCGAATCAAGACACATCTGCCAACACGGAATAAGCATATTTAAGTATAAGCCAACTGCATAAAACTCTGAACTTCTGGAAGTAACAGAATCCAGGAAAGCGTTCTTCACATCCTCTTCAATTCGGAAGCGTTTCCCACTCATAAATAACAACATTTGCTTGAAAAGGTAAAAGTCTGTTGGAGTCAGGTCTGCTGAGAATGTGCATGATCAAGAGTTTCATAACCAAGATCATACAATTTTTCTCAAGTGATATTTGCTATGTGCGACTGAGGATTGTCATGAAGCAAGATAGGACCTCTCCGATTGACTAAAGCTGGTTGTTGTTGTCGAGGTTTTTCGTGCATTTCATCTAACTCTCGAACATACCTCTCGGCAGTAATAGTCTCACCAACTTTCAGAAACCTGTGATGAATCAGACCGAACACAAACACTCACCATAATCTTTTTCGAGTGCGATATTGGCTTTAGAAATTGTTGTGCACACTCATCATGATTCAACCATTGAGCAGATCGTCGTCGGTTATTATAAAACAACCATTTTTCATTGCACATTACTATTCGATCAAGAAACGATGTGTTTTTGTTGCGCAGAAGAAGTCTGGAGCAGATTTCATAATGGAGATTTTTTTGATTTTTGGTCAACTTTTGTCCATCTTCTTAACCTTTCCAATCTTTTGCAAGTGGCGAAGAACTGTGGTATGATTAAAGTTTATGTCTTTTGCAACTTCCCGTGTCGTTTTCCTTGGGTCTGTTTCGATCATTGATTTCAACTGAACATCATCAACTAAAGATGGCCGCCCACGATTATCTTCATCCTCGAGGTTGGTATTTCCAGCTTGAAACTCTTCAAAACAAATTACACGTTCAGAAATCGTGTCATCTCCCCATGCCTGGATAATGTTTCTAGTCGCTTCTGCAGCATTGTTACCAAGTTTAAATTTATGCAAAGTAATTATTCGAATTTTTGCTTTTGAAAGTATTTCTAAATTTTTAACAAATTTAATTTAATTAATTCGTTTAAACTACTTACTATTTCAGAAAATTAATCAGAAAATTAGCTTAAAATTGATACATAATAATATAATATTGATTTTAAAATGACTGAAACAGAAAAATTTAAACTAATAAGTTTGAAAATGACCACTATTTTTGCACCAACCTAACATTAGACACGTAGAATGCTGAGAAAGGAGTACTTAAAGAGCAAGCCAAACCAAACAAAATAATCGCCTTTAGAATCAAGACACTTTCGAGTTCGACCGAACCAATTTTTGAAGACTTTTTCATTTTTTTAAAAACACTTCAAATAATAATACCTCGAATGTTGCCATAGTTGGAAACAAAGAAAAGTTACAAGGTGATTAGTCAAGTGAACACGAGTTGTGTTTCATTAATTCTACATGTCTAGAGTCAGAGAGACCGATGATTTTATGGCGCTGTCATAGTGAAGACAAATTATGTCAATTTTGATTTTTCGCTCAAACTTTGGAAATCATCTTTCTTATTTTTACAGTACCTGGCCATTGAAATAGACTCAAACAAAAAATATCGTTTTTTAATAGTAAGAAATTAAACCGATATAATGAAAACCGTTTTGTAGAAATTAATTTTATTTACTTTTGACCATTGTGTCTCCGTAGTGTTTGCATTTCAGTCCCCAAGCTAGTCTCTTCTTTATTTAATATTATATTATTATTTAAAGTTGTTTATTTCAGACCATTGCAAAAGTGCAAGCCCAATTTTAGAGAGTGCAAGTTAAGTAAGCACTAAAACGTTAAAAATATGTAACTGTATCCAAAAGGTTATATTAATATAATAATATCAGATAATATTTCAAAGCGACAATTTGTTTAAATAATCGTTTACAATTTCAGCGATATTTCGAAAATATGATTATCGAAAAAATGCATTCATGAACTGCCAGGCTTTATGAGTTCTGGTAAGGTATGAATTTTTGGACCACATGTGCAAACATTAAAATCGTTTGCTTAGATGCTGATTCTTATCTCCGAACCATTAAAAGATGATTTGTTAGATTTTATGAAGAAGATCAACCCCACTCTGAATGGCCTTCCATCATCGACGATAACATGATTTATACCATAAGAAATAATGAGATTGTGAAAAATCCGAGTGTTGACATGTCGACCGCATTTCTGTATTTAAGAATTATCCAAACTGCATACATGGGTTACACACATGGGAAACGGATTAAATGAGCCTTATGAATGTCGCTATTTCCTTAATTTCATACAATAAAATCGAGCAGTTTTTGGATAGATTAGTCAAAGGCAATGAAAAGTGTGTTTTGTACAATAACGTACGACGAAAAGGGACCTGGAAAAAAGATAATGAAATCGGAGAAACAGTGCACAGACTGGCTTACACTTGATGAAAGTGCTACTGAATATTTGGAGGGACTGCAAAGACATTATTCATTTTGAATTTCTCCCAGGAGACGAAACAATAACAAAACCTCTGAACAGCTCACTAGACTCCATGATACTATTCGTTAAAAATGTCCGGCTTTAAGAAATCGAAAAGGAATAGACTTTCACTGGAAGAATAGGAATGGGAAATTCTCCGATACCCACCATACTCGCCAGACATTAAGCCTTCTGATTGTTATTTGTTCCGGTCTTCACACAAAAGTTTGAGTGGTAAGACATGTAATTCGGATGAAACTGTCGAAATCTATCTTACTGACTTTTTCCAAGGAGAACCAAGAAATTTCTATCAGCTGGGTTCGAAAAGCTTACAAAACAGTGGAGAGTACTTGTAGAGAGGAATAGTGATTTTGTAATTGGTCAATAAAGTTGTTTTATTTAATGTAAGTATGATTAATGTTATTTTTAAATCGGGCCAAAACTTTTGCAATGATGTCGAACTCAACATAAAATGAAATTTTACGAAATCCGTTACAAAAAGACATCTCCCAAGATTATTTTTTGTTAATTTACTTTATTTCTTGAAACAGGTGATACTGCGCAGACAGGTTTTATTCTCATGGATAATGAGAATCAATAGGAGACATTCGGATGTGTCGAATCTCCAATGACTTCTGAAAGATAATGAATGACTCCCAATCGGCTTTTGATAATTCAGGTCTCGGTGCGATCACCAAAGGATCGCCAGACAAATAGTAGGGATTTCAAAGCAAAATTGTTTAATTGATTTTTTTGTTTTAATCAGTGCTTTAAAAACGGAACTTTTTTGTCATTTTAAACCATAATAAAAATGGAATTGAATTTTCCGTTATCAAAATGGCCAATTATCGTGGAAAATCTGTAATTTTATTTGTGGACTGAAATTGGATTTTTTTTCGAGAAAAGCAGAAAAAACAACTCACGTAGCGAGACCAGCAGTTCGTTCTCAGGATCTGCTTGTTCTCTTCCAGCCCCAGAATCTGAATCAAAGCCAAGCCGTATTTGACAAGAATCAGATTGTCGCTTTGGTTGACCGGGCGGCCGATAACGCCAAACTTTTTGTATCGATTGAGTAGGTTTCGAATCAAATTCTTTTCCACAGACTTGTACTTTTTATTGATCCGATCTAAGGCAATAACTGATCAGCTGGGACTGATAATTACTTTTTCAATTAGATCGCTCGAGTAAAAGGATTCAATAATTATTATATTTGTACATTAATTAAGTCAACGAAAAATAAGTCATGAAATTTTTTTCAAAGAAACAGAGATCCAGTTTCTCTGAGATCTTGAACAGTTCACGGATCTCCACGTTGATCGCTCTGATCAGACTAAAGAGATATCCTTATCACACATGAGTTATCAGAGACTTTGTGGACATTTTCTCCAGCCACTTTGTGGGCTTTTGTCTTTGTAAAGCTTAGGAATCTCGGGATTAACTTCGAACGGGAAGAAAGCGGTTCCAGAAGAACGATTCTCTGAATTTAATATCTTGTGTTATTTCTTGAAGATTAATCCAGTGATTTACTGAAAACTGCTTTTACCAAGATGTCGATAGTTCACGAATCATTTTTGATGAGAAATTAATGATTTTTTGTGAGTTCACATATCATTATCTGGACCATAAAACAGAATATCAAAGGAAAGATAAATTAAGAGAAGACAACCATAAATTATTACTAACCCCTCCCTTTTGGCATTTAATATTGATATTTTAGAAGGAGAAAGTTTGATAAGATAACGTGTGAATAACTTTCGATAAAAATAATAGAAATTATTTATGTGAACAAGATCAATAATCAGATCACCAACTGTTACGGCAACTGCTTTCAAAGAGGTTCAATATGTATGACTAAATAGAAGTCTTGAGGTGCCCAAGCTGTTGAATTTCACCCAGAATTTTGAATTGGGGGTTGGTGAACGGTCAAAACCGTTTGTCCTTATCTTTATAGCATTTTAAAAATATAATTCGGTGTCCCAGAGAAATTGATTTTATTATTAATTTCTTAACAAGGATATTTGGTTGACAGAAAAATAATTGACGATTTTACGTAAAGACATTTAACTTCAGTTTAACTTTATTTATTTTAAATAAAATAATAACTGTTTAAATAATATTAAAAGTTAATCAATGGATTCAATTTTCAATCAATAACTTAATTTCATAGATTTCTTAATTTCGTGTTTTATTTGTCAGCTTCATTATGGAAGAGCGGGAAAGGTGTTTGATGAATATTTTACTTTTCTATCATCTAAAAGGAACAAATTAATGATAACCTTGATAAAAAATGTGAAGTGTATGACGAGGATGAATTAAAGAACGCCAATGAAGTAATTGATTTGAGAAAGTCCGAAAGGCTAATTTTTTACTCAAAAAGAAACAACGATCTAACCGTCCACTAGATGTCGATGACGATGAAATCAAAAACTTAATCAATGAGGATCATCAAAAAGTAACTCGGGACATTGCAATGCAGCCATCGAAAATAAAAAATCAATAATAAAAATAGAAATAATTTCACTAGTGAAAGCAATTCTTGTCTCACATGGTAAACAAAAATATTAGTTTTGTTCCTTAGGGACATGTCAAATAAATATAATTATCGTAATAGACTCCAAAGCTCACAGAGAATTATAAAGGGTCTTTTAAAATTAAAATCATTAAAAGTCAACTTTTTTTCATCAAAAAGCCTCTCGCTCGCAATCCAGTGTAGGTGACTTCTAAACAGTTTTATCAAAAAGTACCATCCTCCTCTCTGTCAAAACTTAGGACATTAATAATACTTTATATTCTTAGAAGTGTATCTAAAGTCCATCACTGGTCTTCATATAGATGACAAGTGCATCATACATCAAGATATACAGTGCAGTAGTATTGCTAAAGCTTTTTCCTAGCAATCAATTTTTATTGCAGCTACACTTTCTCTGCTTTGGTCACAAGTGAATCAATTTTTATTCGAAATATATTGTTTTATTATTGACTTGTGATCACTGAAAATCATTTTATTATTGAAAATCACTTTTTTATTATTATAATATTGAAGCGTTAAATATTTTGGCCCAATTCACCAATAAAAAGCGATTTAAAATTAAATAAATTAAATATGATACTTAAAACAAATAATTAAAGCATTAAAACAAAAATTAATTATTATGTTAACGTCAAAATTTGTGAGTAGTCTATTTCCATAAAAAGATTTTTGAATTATATTATTATTATTAAAACAAATAATTTTTCGATAAAAGAATAAAAAAAAGCGGACACAATTTTTTAAAGAAATAACCCTGAAAATATTTATATTATTTATTTATTATTTTAAATTAATAAAATAATATTTTTAATTAAAATATTTAATTAATTTCCATTAAAGATAAAGTTTTGACAACAAAACTACGTTATAACAGACCTGGAAACTTTGTTTACAGTAGGCTGGTAAATTGAAAATGCTTGTTTTACTGAATAACAATTATCATTGCATTATCACCAAAACACCGCGCATTTTAAATTTTATTGTTTATTTGTCTCATTTATAATACTTTATTAATGTTGTATTTTATTTCGTTCATTATTAGTTGGAACATGAGCTTAGAAATGTGAACGACCAAAAATACAAAAATTATCATTGGTTTGTAGTATGATTTCAAATAAAGAAAGACTGTTGCAGAATCATACCGAGCAATATGCGATGTGTTTGGTGATATCGTTATTAAAAATGGTCAATGAAGGAGATGATTTCATTGATTTAAACATGGAAGTGTTGATCTGAAAGATGATCAACATGTATGACGTCTTCAAACGGAAGGTGATGATTGAGAGGTTCAAATGCATTTATGTTCTCATACCAAATCATTTACACTCATTTGGCAAAATAAATAGACGTGGCAAATGGATTCCACATTAACTTCGTCATGAAAAAGTTACAGTATATGTCAGCAACAGTGAAATGTTATGGCGCACATTCAAGGATAATGATTTCATTGATACAAACCTTACGTCGAATGAGAAATGGATACATTTCCAAAATCCTACAGAAAATGGTATTAGTTAAATCCTGGTGAATGATCAATTCCGACTTCAAAACCGAAAATCAACGGACTAAAAGCGATGCTGTGTGTGGTGCAACATGAATGATTTAGTTTACTTTCAATTGCTAAATCTTGGTCAGACCATCACAAGTGATCCGTACAGCAGGTTTCTCAATTACAGAGATTTGCTGGTACAGCAATAAAATATATACAGAACATCACACCCGGCAAAAGTTGTTCAGAGAAAAATTAAAGAAATTGGTTGAAAGGTTCCACGTCATTCGTCATATAGTCCTGGTTTGGCTCCGTCGAACTACCACTTATTCCAGCAGATTTATTGTTTGAAAATAAAACTTCAAAACGTTGAAGAAGTCATACTTTGAGTACCTGAGTACTTCCTCTCCCGGAAAAGTGAATTTCCGAGATTACCTTTCGCTCTCTTCATTTTTGAGATAAATATATAAATATTTGTTGCTTTCGCCATTTCTAACTTAACAACCTGCGATTATGAGACCGTTACCATATATTGAATCTCTGATTATAATTGCATTGACCATGATCCTGGTCTATCCTAACCTGGTCAATCAGCATTGCTTTCGATTCGCAATCGACTTAGGCTAAAAATATTAAGTAAGTAAAATTATTCCAAGGTGATTTTTGACAGGAAGATGAAGCTCGTTAAAAAAAATGCCGACCCCAAATGATGATTAATTTATACCTTTGGAAATGAACATAATCCATCAGTTGTTCCTTTATGGCTTGCACAGATATTTCAGATAATCATAATCGCCATAAATCGCTACATAAAAAAGATTAGATAGATTAAAAAGATGGAAAAGTGGGTTCCCTGTAAAACATAAATATTGACGAATAGAAATTATGCTTTGCTTACTTAAAAGGCATTGTAACATACGATGAAATATGGATCCTATGATTATTGCAGACGAAAAAGACAATGGTTTTATAAATCTGAAGCTTCAAGGATCATGTCGAAACCAAACATTTACTATTCTAAGCTTATGGTGACTGTAAGGTAATACAGCGAAGATATTATTCATTTATTGTGTAGATGAAAATATCACAGCAGAGTCTTACTGTTCGGAGATACGAAAACATTCTGTCAAATATCTTTCTTTGGACAACAGACATTAACTTTCATTAGTCTGGCACCTTTAGGGGAAATCATTGTGATTTTGTCCTTCCAGGAATTCTAGTCAGAAAGAGTAAAGATTGCGAAAAGGGTATTTTTAATTTACCTAACAGTTGGCAGTAAACCACTGATTCAAATGGTGTCTATTTCATTGAGTAAATGTTTGTTGCTTGTTCAATACACAGTTCTACTTTTATATCTCCGGATCTGACATACCAAATGAAAACACTTAATAATTATTTATTAATATCTTATTTGCATTGCGAGTTACAGAAATACCTAAACACTGTTTAACAATGATTATCTGAGTTTGACTCAGATATTTCTTGGTCAGACCAAAGCAAAAAGATTGGATTAAGTAACCAAATAATGAAAAATACTAAATTAAAATAAAACTTAATAAGAAAATGATAACAGTCCGGTTCCAGTTTGATTGTGAAATCAGAAAAATAAGATTTTTAACATGAATAAAACTATAAAATGTTTTAAAATTATTATTTTTATTATTGGGTTGATGGAAAAGTGTCACATGACTACTAGGTTGTCTGAACAGTGTGAACAATGATTAATAAAACAGAAGTCATTTTTTTGAAATTATACATGCCATCAATGTAAGGATGTTAATATTAAATGTTATTATTAGGATCTATTAATAGCCCTACAAATATCTATTACTAACACAACATCTGGTATGGTATATACCTTTTTAAAAAACTGTTCTACCTGGAAACTTTTTGAATGATCTAGTATATACAAACTTTAAAGTAAAAATATATTAAGATTTCGATTAGTATTTTCATAATTATTGATTTATAATATTAGGATAGAAAAGCTTCTATTGAAATAAACCTTAATATTTTTATTTAATTATTACTTATTCATTTTTTACCATTATTTTTATCATTATTATTTTACAATTAATTTTATTGTCTATTAATTTATTTGCACTGTATTATGTTATATTACTACATTTATTTTTTATTGTGTATTACCATTATTTTATCACTAGTACCACAATAATTATTATTATTATTATTATCTTCTTTAATTTTCATAATGAATATTAAAATGCACGGATCATTATTATTTTTTTTGTGAATATTTTTATTATTATTATTATTATTATTATTATTATTATTATTATTATTATTTTAGTTAAAAAATTATTTTGGAAACAATCAAAATTTCGCTCGCTGATTTTACGACATCCGATGAATTTTTGTTGGAGATGAAATAGAAGAGAATTTATTCCTGCTCCGAAAAAAAATGAAACAGAAAATTCAGAAGCTTTATTGATTATAAAACATGGGGAAAGTTTTCATTTTTGAAAATAAAAATACAAAACAAAAAACCATATTGACATTGAAAAAAAATTGAAAAGAAAAAAAATCTAAAAATTCTTTTTTTAATAATAATTAATCCCAAAAATAAACTACACGATTTTCTTCTGCTCCTATCTCCTTTAAGCCAAGTCAGAAGGTAAGAGAAAGAAAATATTATTTTGTTATTCTGTTTTTCCAAAGATCATTTTTTTATCAACATATATAATAATAATAATAATAATAATAATAA
>JBBMKC010214386.1:0-12755 GCA_037834085.1 Bipalium vagum | reverse complement strand
ATTAATAAATATTATGTAAATATAAAAATAAAAAGCAAATGAAATCGATATGAAACATTTATTCATGGAAATAATTATCATCGTTTTCTACAATCTTTTTCCACCTGTGAGGAAGTTTTTTAAAAGGTTTTGAAGCAAAAAGATATAATGCAATACGCACGAATTTATGGACTGACCTGATATTTCTTAATATGATTATATATTCTAAATATTCTTCATTAGGATATAAAAAATGTTAAATTATACTATCATCCTTTTGGTTAATTATCCATTGATCAGTGAATCGTATCTTATAATTAAATGATAAAAATAAAAAAAATATTTAAATTATTTTTTCTATTTCAGAAATGGATATCCAAATAATAATTCTGTCACAGCAGGTCACAGTCTAGAAATATCTCAGGAAATCTGAGATTCAATCATTTGAAGAATTATTAAAATGAACAAATAATAAACAGGTTTGTGATAAGCAGTAGACATAACCACCAATTTACCTGGACATTTGTCAAACGGCAAAACTATTTTTTTATTGGTCAAATTTCTTTTATTAATGACAGTTCTGTGGTTAGAGATCATTTCAGTATTTTTCTCCATTTCTTACGTGGGAAAGAAACATGTTTTTTCTGTCATATAGTATACCAGAATGTTGTTATTAATTGGCAATTAAGGATGTTAAGACAATTAATTTTTATTTATTGAGTAGCTTACATTTAATATTCTATTAACTATTATATTAATATAATATAATAATTCACATACAAGAATGTTATTTTTATCTTTTCTGGATCAAACTGAATGAAGAAAACTACACTATTGTGATTTACATGAAGATAATTAAATTAACTAAACTGTTCATATAAATAAATAAGATAAAACGGAAAATGTTGATTTTACAATGATTAAAATAGAATTATTGAAAAATGTTAAAATAATAAAAAATGTAATAATAATAACTATAATAACTATATTATTATTAATATAATTTTCTTCTTAAATATTAAAATTAATGAGTTAAGTTTTTTAATTTTGTGTACAATTTAATTTTAATTTAACTATTTTATTCAAATGTTAATGTTTCAGTCTAATAATATAATTATACATTATAAAACTGTAAAATTTGTTGGAAAATTTTGTAATTAATTAGTTATAATCATACTAATTTTATATTTAATTAATTAGTAAAGTTCGAAGTAGTGAAATTTCAACGAAGTTAGGTAAAATCTGTGACTTATTATAATTATAATTATATATAATAATATTATTATTATTTATTGTAAATATCACAATTTCTGATTATTTTTTTTATAAAAAAATAAATACTATGAATGAAAAAGTTTCACTGTGTTCTAAGAAATCGACAACAAAGCCTTTTTTACATTTTTATGCATTTTCCCAGAACTTTGAAAGTGAGATAATAATCTAAAAGAAAGATAATTATCTATTATATAATGAATTATTCAATTGTCAAAAGCGATATTTTTATTAAAAAATCATAGTTTTAGTTAAATAATTTATTAAAACCCTAAGATTAAAATAAAGCTTTATTCTTATTCCCAACATTTTGAATAAAAAAATAATAATGAATAAAGTATCCTAAAAGTTCATTAGATAAGAAAAATAAAACTTTTTTAATTTTAATTGAAATTATGAAGATAATTTTTGTTAATTAAAGTTAATGTTAAAACAAAGATAAATTTGTGTATTTGTGAATTATTACAATGAAAACAGTTTGTTAGTTAATATTTTCTCGTCATTTATTCCATATTTTAATAAACATATTAATTTATTAATGATATAATAATTATTCTTTCGTTTTACCCATCCATTATTGACTATTATTACCGGCTTAATAAAAATTAATTTAATTCAACTTTTTCTTAATCTTCACGAGTAAATATTAAATTTGTGATTTTAATTTTAATTTTATTTATATATCAATTATTGTGTATGATAGTAAATAATGTGAACATTCTTCATGATCATCAACATCAAACCTTAAATGTCTATTATCAAAATCAATATTTTCATGTTGATCAATAAGTGCTTATTATTTATGTTAGATAATGTTAATATAAATAATAATATTCATATTTATACAAATATCCATGCGAAGCCTATCAGCAGCTAGCGTTGGTCAGGACGAACTGTAGAGAAAATTGTTCTGTGGAGATAATTATCCTGAGCATCCATCGACATCCTGTATGATGATAATTATCCATCAAAGAGGCAAGTTTCAAAATGTTAATTGCTGTTGTAGTTGAAGCAGCCAGATAAAAATTTCTACGGCATTCCTATGCACTACATCATCACTAATCGGAACAGAGAGCAATACACCCCATGTCTGATATTTTTCCTATTCTGACTATCAGTCAGATAAGAAAGTTCATGATCGGGGTTGTGAGGGTAGGAAGAGACCAATTTTTGGTTAATATTCGAGGATAATTGCTCCGCTATTCCGGTTTTGGAGCCGAACTTGATTCCTAACTCAAATATGATAAGAAGTGGCTCCAACTGAGTGTGCTTCACAACACTGATTTATTATCTTTTGAATTAGGAGTATTAAATAGATTATTTAAAATCTTTTGCACCTTTTGTTAAAAATCAACTTTACTTCGTATTATTTATTTCCTATTACTACATACAAATTCTTGGGTAAACATTGAACAGAAAGTTATTTTGAAGTAACAAGAAACAGATTTATTTTCATTGTCAAATCTTTGATAAATATTTATCATGAAAGAATAATAATGTATTGTTTTTTTTTCATTATCGAAGAAATTTTAGAAACGTTAATACATCAGAAAAATCCTACTTTTTAAAGTATCTAAAAAATGTAGGCTTTTCTTTTCAGTATGGTTTATGATAGATCTTATAAAACTTACTAGGACAATCTGAAATTTCGAAAAGCTTCAAAAAAGTTGTTTTAATGTTATTATTAATGTTGAAATTCATTTTCATTTCTATGAAAAATTTATCAGACAAACTTTCACTTTAAAATAACAAAAATAATTATTTATTTTTATAATTATATTATAATATATATATCAATACAAAATTTATTCATTAATCAATACCAAATCATCAATTTCCTCAATTAAATGCTCAGTGTCCTTAAAACCTGGAACTTGATGAAGGTTATTTGCTAAACTCATCATGTTTAAATAATAATTTTTTCTCAATGCTCTGAATAACTTTCCGATAAGATCTTTCCAGGGCAACATGAGCAGTTTCTGGAGAAATAGTCCCATGCTTTTCGTAACCATTCAGAAACAATATTAATTTTATGCTTAATTAAATTTCTCTTTGCATTTCTTTGAGTACAATTTTCAATGTAGTAATTAATCTTGCTAATTATTTTATCTTTGAAGGGTTTATTTATTACAAAATCAAGAGACTGAAGATATACTGTGCACCCGGAAGGGATGATTATTTGATTTATTCGTCCTTTACACAAATATATTTTTATTTCTTCAGCTCGAGGAGTACTTGTCGAGCCCCGAACTAACATTCCTTTTTGAAATCCTCTTGGGTAATAAGGGAAATAGTCTTTCAATATATTTTCTTAATATATTTTGAATTGCCCATGCTTTAGGACTTTCAATAATATAAAGGTTATGACTTTCCACCTAACTAAACAATTTAAACAAATTTTGGTAATAATTAATTAATTTTTACTATATTAAAAAATACTATGGGTATTGGTTTATATTCGGGTAGTGGCTTGTGATAGGGGAAACATGGTAAATATTTATCCTGATTAGTGTGATCAAATATCTATCTATTATTATACCTACACATTTATTAATCTTCTGGTCATAATTTTTATGGTAGTTAAATTAAAAATGATAATATTTTAGATGACATCCTTCATCACATGAGTTTGCTAGAAAACACGATACTTATAATGTATTACTGTATTTGAGTAAAACCTGTATAAGTTTAACGTTGAACCGACGAAAGATTTTCAAAATTCCTGCAACTTTAAGGAGGTAGATTTCATATACAGATATTACTTATAAATTTAAGGTTAGTTTATATTTAATTTTCAATCTAAAGGTATCCTAGTTAAACAAGTTTCACTGTGTTATTGTATTAAATTCAAAACAAAACTTTATATTTCTATTAAAATTTTATTATTAAAAAATAATGTTTCTCGCTAAATATTAGTATAATTTATATTATTAAATAATTTTTAGACAGACTTTGAAAGTATACAATCTTTATTAATTGCCGTCTTAGAATTAATTAACTTTGTAATTATTGAAAAATCAATTATGAAAAAGAATTTTCCTTCATCTCCGATATTTTTATAAACTCATTTCACTACATAAATTTTAATTGATTATAGAAAATGATATTTTCTGAATTTTATTTATAAATAAAATGTATTATGTTTCAAAAAATCTACGATTCTCCTAAATCATTGACAGTCTTTATAATAATAATTATAATTTTATCACTTCTCAATCAATACTAGTTGACATTCATACCCCATAATGTAGAAAAACAAGCTAATACAGCCATTTGATAGTAAAACTTAAGATATTGAAGAAATTTTTTAGATTAAAATAAATCGGTACTTTGTGTTTATATTTTTCTAGTAAAGAAATGCACAGACTAAATGATAAGATTACAAATATCAACTATAAAACTAAATAGAATAAATAAAATACACTAAAATTTCATTTTTAGTGACATTATTCAGTCAGTCCAATGGTTTCGATTAAGAAATTCCTAAATTGATGACCCATATAAAATCGGGACCATGACAACTCCTATCTTTGAAGACAGTGGGGCTAGGCGGGACAGCCACAAGGTGAGCTTGGATTGTTGGAAAACATCAAATAATCCAATTAGCCCCAAGATTAAATAACCAGTCCACGAAAGAATACACACACAGAAAATATTGCGACAACACTGCAAAGATCTGTCATATGTAATAATTTCCAAGAAAAAATATTACATTATTCATATAACTATCAGCGATTTTGATCTTTTTCTGTGGCAAATTACTAATTAGGATCAGAAAAATGATGCCCACTGCGATCGGTATTATGAATTCAAATATTAATAGTCCATAAAAATAAAGTCGATAGTTTGAGGATTTATCGAATAAATCCACACTACAGGACGTTCCATGAAACTCCAATGAATACCTAAATAAAAAGCACCTCAGAACACGTTAATTAATAAAAATAGAAATTTTGAGAAACCATCTCAAAATACTGCATAAATATAAAAATAATATATAAAAATACCTGCCATATCCAAACAATGGAAGTGAAGACCAAAACAGTGCGGCCACCCAGCACAGTGTAAGCATGTGACGATATTGTATGGGAAGCTTTTCTGAAATAGTTTTAGAGAACATTCTGCAAGCTACCATGAGATAACTAACTTTTTATAGAACAATAGTAACGTTCAATGACTAAAACAATAATGATATTGATGCTAGTTAATCCTGTTAGAAATCCTTCAAATGCTGAAATCTTGCAAATCAAGTCATTGAAAAGCCATCTAGAAAAATGAAATTTGTGCAATATATTACTCCACACTTAATGATTTTAAAAGTCATTCGTGATTACTTAATCAAAACAAAAAGCTTATAAATCTCGATGTGAGAGAAACAACAGTAAGAAAAACAATAGGAATAAAATATTAGAACTAAAACAAGATATTATTTATAACCTGCCAGCAACACTTGAAGGCATGTGGACCAGGATCCCCAACAACACTCCAAAATTCGCCACAATCAAATGTCGATAAATTTGGTGATTTTCTTCATTCAATTGTTTATCACTTAATATTTTACGAAATTTCAAGTAGTTTCTGACACCAAAAATTCCTAAAATTAATTATATGAAAATTAAAGTAATTTAATTCAAAAAATGAACAAGAGGAATAATAATAAAATTTTATTTTATAAAAATCAAACATGTTCTTGATCATTCGCATCATAATCACAGGTTTTCTTTCTTGAAATCTTTCTCGAAAGATTTTTCGGATAAAACATGGTTTCCATAAGACTCTACAATAATTTTTTGTACATTAGTAGCACTTTTCTTCAAATTTAAAATAAAAAGCAGAACTTTCCGCAAATGTTGTTTTCCAGGCTGAAAATTCTTGAACTAAAATGTAAAATTTAAAATTATGCATAATCATTTTAAAATTGCAACATAAAGTTAATAGCGCTTAAACTGAGCTACAATATTATTATTTTAAAATATTTCTGTTAAAAAATAACAAGCATAATTAAAAAACTGCAGTCATACTTGTACACATAAACTCGTTGAAGGTATCCACATTGAGAAAATTCGTTTAAAAAACTGCGACATAAAACCAAAGTAAAACTAATCTCAAGAAAGAAAAATTTAAAATAATCTGCAATTTCAATCAGCTACTTACAAAAATGTCAAAATTACAAGCAATTTCAAAACTGGTTCCATTTGTAGAATATAAATATATATTCTGGTGGATCCTATCAATGTAAAAAATCATTTTGGACTTAGAAATAGAGAAAGTCAAGTTGTTTGAATGGTCGAAAACACACCCTATTTCGACGCAAATATTGATAAACAGTGAATTGCACATGACCGCATATTATTTATGAAAAATTTTATTTTGACCACACTATCATAATTAATTTTTCGACTAGTCTCTGTTGATATTAAGAATATTTTCATCATTGTCTACTTTGCAATTGAAAAGTGTACTTTTTCAATACAATTCGAGTGCTTGTTTTGATATTATTTTCTTTTCCTATTAAAGCCTTTATGCCACCGAAAACCATTTTTATCTACTAAACTCTATCCCTATGCTATTCACATCAATCAGTGTTTGTGCTGTAGTTTTACCATATAAGAACACCCAAAATTGTATTTCATTTATATAGATTCACAGCGTAAGTGATAACTAATAATTTTCTTTGCTAATTTTGTAAATTAATTAAGTTTGATAAGTTAATAATTCGACTGTAAATTAAAATTTTATTAACCACAGCTCAATTTTGAGAATTATACAAGGGTTGTCTTTTAAGTTTTGCATATAGACATAAAAATATGGCAAAAAAGAACAAAAATGGTTTATTGCTTTTCAAAATATTCTTCATAAAGACTTGTACACTTTTTTGTGCGTTGAAACCAATGCGTTGATGTTGTGTTAATCCTCAAGAACAGATATAATTTCGGATCGACATTGTTATTATTATTGCTCGTATATTCAATTTTTCATTGATTATGTTTTTAAAATAGTCGTTGTAAAGACTTTGATATATTTAAACAAAATTTATAATTCTCAGTATCTAAATATAGACGTTTGTTTTAAATAATACAGGGTTTTATTTCAAGTTGGAACATTTTTATTTCAAATTCGGATTTTTTAAAATTATGTCACCATTCCTGCGAATTCGAAGAAATGATTTCATATTTCGAAACCATCCTTCATAGTCGTCCCTAGTAATTGTATCTATTCCTTCTTTCATAGCATCTAATAATTCAACTTCTGATGTAAAATTGGTTTTTTTTAAAAAATTCTTCTATTTCAAAAAATATTTTCGATTGAGTTCAGCGTTGGAGAGTAGGGTGGGAGGTATTGTATAACGTGTCCCTTTCCTTGAAAAATGTCTTTGACACTATTACAATTATGAAAAGGAAAGTTGTCCATTATAACCACACATTTACTGACTGCTTCGCTTTCAATATATTATTATATTATTAATATTCAAAAAATTTATTTATGTATCTCAGAAATGAGCTACTATTGTACGGCTTGTAATTAATTTCATGAAAGATATTCTAGTTCTTGATATAACACAGTAAACACTTCCATTGTTAGATTTAATATTTTTAACTGTTGCTACTGGTGTTGACCCAATATTTGCTCTGTCTTTACTAAATCTCGTGTATAAGTTGAACCCAACTTCATTTACAAAAAAATATGAGTCAAAAAATTCGTCACCCAACGTATCAAACAGTAATGCATATTGTTTTCGAAGTTCAATTGTTTTGAAATAATTTCCTTTCTCTGGGATCACTTCAGTTTCTTTCAAGTTGTAATGTAGACTAGACTTCCTTAATTATTATACACTGTAGCTAGGCATATTTTTATCTGAAACTTTTCAAAAATTACTTTCTGAATATTCCGTAATGTTTCTTTGCAATCATTATCCACAATCTCTTGAACGCAAGTTTCTATTTCATCATTTACTTTCTGATATGTTTCCCCACTTTGCTTTTTTTCGTAAATTCACCTGTTGCTTTGAATGATTTAATTATGAGGCTTACTGTACTTTTAGGTAGCTTTTCATTTTTGGAAATAGAACTTTGGCTTATATCATCCTGATAATTTGAGACAATTCTGTGTCTTGAGTCATTATTAATAATTTTATATTGTTTATTCTTTGCCATTTTGTAACCTCTTCATCGATACACTCATAATCTTCGTAGCAGTCTGAACTATTCATGATATAATCTAAAAATGAGGTAATGGATAAAATACAATAAATTTCATAGCCAAATACCAATAATAGAGAATGATAGATAAAATAAGAGTTGGAATTAAAACTGTTCCAACTTCAATTAAAAACCCTGTAATATTTAATTATCGTAAGCTTGTATGCACCCATATGCTAAACTTAAAAGACAGCACTCGTATTTAGTTTTAAAAATTTATTTTGTATGGTAAGATTAATCTAGAAAAATATAAAAAATTTCAACAAATAATAAAATCTTTGGACTAAAATTGGTGTTTTAAAAAATGAAAAATTTTGAATTAAATAAAATTTAATTAATTAGTGAAATAAATCTTTATTAAGTTTTCAGAATTGTAGATTAATTTCCTTTTATCTCTAATACATTTTGTAGTAACAGACAATAAGCATTAATTTCATTGAGTATTAGAAGGTATTGTTTTCATACCAAAACATAGAATTAAAATAAGGTAATATAAACAATCAATCACGATTTTGATGGTATATTAACGAAATGGTATAAACCAATGAAACTTAATCATTTATGTGATATTTGTATTAAAACCTAAATACGAAATCCTATGATAAAATATACTTAATTTAAAGGAATTAATGAAAGTAAGAATATTTCATGATAGTCGACTCTTCTTTTGCTTTGCTTTTGACTGCAATTGTTCAATTTTAAAATTCGAAAAGACCATCAGTTTTAAATTTAAGAGAAAACCGATAGTACTAAAAATTTCAAGATGAAAAATTAAAACAAAAAGCAAAATGGGTGTTCTAGCAAGAAAAAGGTAAAGTTGAGAACCAACTAAATTGCAAGATGTCCAATTTAACAGTTTTCGTTAGTTAAAAATTAATTTTATTCACATTAACAATATTAAAAAATTCAATATTATTACTATATATTACAAAAATTATATTATAAATTATATCATAGGACCAAAGAGAATTTGGTTTCATATTTTTGATTGAAAACAATAAAAAATGATAGCTTCATATCGTCATACGCCCTTGACAATCGCTTTCTGTCAAAATATGATCTGATTTAGTTTAGAAATTATAATTTTAAATATCTTTTATAGTGCTTTTTATACTTTATTACCGCCTATATATAATTTCTATAACCCAAATTAATAAAATTAAATATGAAATGAGAAATTAATTGCAAAAAAAATTAAATATAAGTACAAGAAAATAAATATAAAACATAAATAATAAAAATTTGTATTATTTGGTTTATAAAGTATTATTAAAGTTTATTATTTTATTATTAAAAGTAATAGTTTAACTTAAGCCTTAAAATATCAATTTCCAATCCATGAAATTTTTGTTAAATTTGATCAGAAATATATAAATACTGCAAACAAAACAGTACATTTTAATCCGTTAAATAATAATCAGAAAGATAATATCATGGTTTCAAGGTTAGTAAAATCACAAGAAAAAACTCACAAAAATTATCTAAAACTCAATAAATACTATGAGAAACTGGATTTTGTGAGGAATAGATAAAAATTAAGTATAAGATGCAAAAATCAAGATTTTTTTTCAGTTATATCATTAAAAATTATGATGACGGTTAAGATAAATTTAACGAATCTAACCTGTCAATCCTAATGCTATTGCGTAAACTTTGTCCTGAATTTCAAATAAAAGTTTAGGTTAAATCACGTAAAAAAACTCAATATAATTTTAATTAAATTAATATATGCACAATATAATTGATAAAAAAATTTAGAATTTATTATACGAATTACTTAATTGTCATAAAAATTTATCATTCAAACACAGATCTTAATAAAAAATATATGATTTTTATTTTAACTAATCTTAAATTTTTTATCGATAAAATCGGAAAGTACTCAAAATCAAAATCAATTTTTAAAAAGAATTATTTTAATATAATATTTCAAACAAATACGTATTGATAAAGTAAGTAATATAATTATAAATTTAGTTATCCGAAACAGAAAATATTTCTTTTGAAAAATTTTAGTAAAAGAATTTTTTTCATCTACCTTTAATTATTTTTAAAATAGAATATTACAATTTAAAATAAATAAAAATAAAAAATATTAATACATTTCTATTTTTATGATATTAAAAACTAATACTTTCAATTTCAAAATTATTTCTTGTTACAATATGTTACAATTAAATGGACATATTTAATGTTTACTTTATTCAATTCTTGTACATTTATAAATATCGTTTTTCAGATAATTCGATCATAAAACAATTAATTAATTATTAGACCTACAAATAAGTTTAAAAAGTGCCTTTTTAGTAAATGGCTGCAAAATCACAAATAACTGGAATTTTTTCTTAAATCAAAAATTTTTATAAAAGATAATCGCTAGTTAACATATAATTATTAAAATTCTTGTTGCTTCAATATTTAAAAGAAAAAGCCAAAATTCAAATTATATCCCAAAAAATACATGCTAGAGATTGTTTACTAATTGCCACCCGATAGAAGAAAACCGTATATGATGCTAGAGATATAGATAATTTCAACTTAGATGAAGGAACAGTGAAATCTAAAACAATAAAGTAATGACAGCCCATTCAAAAATGAAAATTTTGATTTTTCATATAACAGATGAAGACCTTGAGAATTTATTATGTGAAAATAAATTTAAGATCCAAAAAGAGTCGACGTATTACTTGGAATTACACAACAGGCAATATCTTATCGACTCATAGTTAGTCATAGTGCGCAGAATAAGATATTACAATACATATGGTTTAAGAAGAAAGATATTTTTACAAAATCCCTACAGGAGAAAGAAATAAGTATTCTACGATAACTCAAAATGAAAAAAACTTTGAATCTTCCAGGTGAACCATCTTCGGCTATTGCGAAGCTCAATAACCATACAACAAAAATATGAATTTTTAAAAATATAAACTATACTAAGTATCTGTTTTATAAATGTTTTGATTCATATATATAAAAGTTTTGAAATAAATTATGAAATAATAAGTAATTATAATGAAACAGGAGAATTAAATATTTCCCCAATTCCTAAACTAGATTCCATTTTTCATTTGACCTTAAGAAATTGTTTTTTAATTTTCAGAATGAGAAAGTAGCTCATATTTTTCTTTTCAATATTTTTTCGAGATTCTACTTAAATTCATTAGTATCTTATTTAATTTTTGTTTCAAGCTTTTCTTTAAATTATTTAAAGATTGTAAATTAATTACATCGATATCATCAAAAGGATATCCAACATTTATTATTTTATTTTTGTTTCACTTTTATTTCTTTTATTTTAAATTTTATAAACCGTTCTTGTAATAAAAAAAACTTATTTTACTTATAAATTTTTTCTTTTAATATTTGTAGTTTAAAAATAAATTTTCAAGTTGATCTTTTAAAATAAAAAGTATGAATTTTGAAATTCCAATAAATTTAATTGAGGATTTTTATTTAGATATTTGGTGACCTAAAAATTTCCGCCTTTTACGCCTTGAATTTATTTAAGTTGAATTGAAGCAATCTGTAAGTTCTCAAAGCAATATTACTAACTCTAATACAAAGTCAATTACCTAATTTTATTTATTCGCAAAAAATCATTAATATTCTTTGTTTTAATAAACTAAATAAATGTCGCGAAAAATTCAAAACAAGGAAGAAAAAAGATATATTCTTAAATTTTTTTTCCTTAAATTGAAGACTACGAAAGTACATTGCGTAGTTTTTTAATAAGAAATCTTCGAAATTTTACAGCGAAGAAATGATCAATAATATTATTGTCAGTATATTTTTACGCTCCTGTCAGTATATATTGAAATTTATTTGTCAGTATTAAATATTTTTTTGTTAGTAAAAATTACTTATTTGTCAGTAAAAAATACTTATTTGTAAGTAAAAAAATACTTATCTGTCAGTAAAAAATAATTTTATTATCATTAAAAATAGCTTTTTTGTAAGTATTTTTTGATTTTTGTAAGTAAAAATTGCATTTTTGTCATTATGTTTTCTTTAAATTTTAAAAAAACATGAAAAGTAAAAATTTATTAATAGAAAATTTACTATCGGTTCAATCCATCAAAAAAGCACGCGTTGTTAATTTTGGTCGTCCTCTGCTACGTATTTTGCCAACTGGTACATTTTTAGATCTAGGTGAAGGTTTGAGGTATTTTAAGCGTATAGCCAAACCAATTATATGCTTGCATATATATTTTTTTAAATAAGAAGAACAAGTACAACACCCATCCATCCAGCGTTCTGTTTCTAATGGTAGAGTGACAATCCAAACTCTGAATGCCCTATTTC
>JBBMKC010214375.1:0-12755 GCA_037834085.1 Bipalium vagum | reverse complement strand
ACCTTTAATCTCTCTAGATCACATCGAAACGTAAACACGAAGTGGTCCTAACGTTTCGAAACATTAAGTAATATATATAATATGGTTATTTATTAAAATGCTTGACCTTTAAAATTTTGGAAGGCCTCAATCAAAAAATGTGATTTTTTATTTTTTTTAGAATTTTTTAAATTTTGTAATTTTTGCAATTTTTTCTATGCTCAATATAAATAAAACTGATATTAAAAATATTTCAGAATATAATAAAAATAATGTTACTATTATACTTAGCCGTAGTAACGTGTGCTCGTATGCTCTTGACTCCTTACTTTTTATAAAATGTTGTGTCCGTAACTCCACTCAATCCTATCGAATCAAAACACGAACAATAATTCTATATCCGCACTCTGAGAACTGAAACGAAATGTCCAAAATTCACCAAAAACACAATCACAATATCAATCAGCTCGAGACTTTTTAAAGTATGTCCAATAAATAATAATAAAATAAATACACCAGCAATAGGCTCAGTAGTAACATTGCCGCACATGAAATACGTATGATTGACAGTTACTATACAGAGCCTCTATCAATTGGCATGATCGAGAGCCCACACCCATTCGCCGGAGTCAACCAGTAATGAAGAAAATATCAATACTGCCGAAAGCGTCAGCAACATCGAGAAATGCAATATGCAAAGGCATATTCAGTTCTCGACGATGTCGATCAATCAGGTCGCGAGGAACGAAATTGTGTTCAGAACAACCGTTGAACGGACCAAGACTTTTTTTCATCGGATGCAAAAGATTATTAGCATTCAACCAGCCAGAAAGTTGTGAAGTTAAAGCAGAAGCGAATATTTTATATGAACATTCCAGAGAAGCAATTGGTCGCCATGAGTTTATATCATCATATTATCCTCTTTTCACGGGCTTCAGAATAAGAAGTGTAGAAATAAATTTCCAGCGAGATGGAGGACTCAAATTTTCCAAAACTCTATTAAAAAGAAGACCATGTATTTCCAAAAGTGGATCACAATACTTGATGTCAGAATATGTGATATTACTGATACCAGGAGCCGAATTCTTACATGATTTTAGAATACCTTTCAATGTTTCACATTTAACTGCATGAAAATCAAATGGAGTACTTAATTTAAACAATTCATTTCCTTTAAATTTAGACCAGTCACATGGAAGAGGAATTACTGATTTTTTATTATAGTACTTAATAATATCATCCAATGATGGAGTACAGTCAGCAACTGTTTTGTCAACAATAACCTTAAAAGCAGTCGAAGGAGTGAATCTATACATCTTTCTCAGATTTAAATCAGTTGAAGATCTGTTACAGATGATGTGCCGAGAAAGAGATTTTTCTCTTTTATCTGTCGCATTTCATAAATGTAGTTTACAACCTTATGATCAAGTTCATAATTTGTAAGATTGTGGTCAATACATTCAGAGACGAGATTAGCAGCCATAGATACTCTATCAACTAAAGTGCTTTGAGATGATACAAAAGAACGAACTTTTCTTAGTTTTCCTGGTAACGATGAAGATTTTAAAAGTCGAATCGCATTCGATCTGATTTTATCACAATTAATGTTGAACAATGAGCGAGAGTTAGCAACAGCCCACATCAGTCCACAAATGAGAAGTCCACTATCTTTTTAGACTTCATTTTCTGATGTGCCGGACTTTCAGAACTAGCAGAAAACGAAATTTCATTCAAACAGAACAATGTCATCAATTTAGCAACTGATTCAACTGATAGAAAGGAGTCAGTTGTTGACATTTCCTTACACAGATCAAGGCAATAGACGTTTTTATTGAGAAAATCACAAACAAAAAGTGTCCAGTAGTTCTCATTGTTAAAGTACGGACAGAAAAAAATTTTCTTATTTTTGAACATTTTGAAAGTAACATAGTCACCAATAAAACTGAAGTTTTCAGTAACGAGAGCCTTCGTTATCAAAGGATTCAAGACAAGAATTTCCTTACAACTAACATAATGAGAGCAATACGTAACCAGGTGTTCATCCTTAAAGAACAAGAGAGAGGAAATATCATTTAAAGCCTGAGAAAATGATTCTTTTTATTTGAAATTTATTTCTCTTTTCATTATCAATATTCGTTTCGTTTCAGTTACCACGGCCAGAAAGACGTGATGTAATACTGTAAGAATTTTGAATATTGAATGCTCACTTTCTAATTTTGCGAGTAATTTTTGGACAGATGATTAATTTATCCGTATCCCAATGCTTATTGATTAACTGAAAGAATGCAACTAAAAATGGTCTACAATCGTAGCCATTGGCTTGCTTATTTACTTTCGATTTCCGATCAATAATCCTGACATCAATTCCGAAAGCAATGTTCAAAGCCGAATTCAAAACTTGAATCTGTTTTTGCACATATTCTGGCATAAACGGAAGAGGAAGAGAGTTAAAGTAAAACGATATCGAGCCAGTCTTGAAATAAACAAACGCTATCCAATGCTTATTTAAAATATTCAAAGGGCAGAATAGTCTCTTCGCAGAAAAAGAACCAGAACATAGCTTAGGGTATGATTGATTACTATTTGCTAGACCGAATACAACTAGAGGATCTAAACAGAAATTCGTTTTACTCGAAACATATTCAGATAGATAACAATGAATGTCAACATCTGTAAAGAAAGAATCATATGCAAAAGAATGATAACTAGTTTCGCTAATCTCCACATTATCAGTGCTATCTACACCTGTCAGATCAATGGAATTGGAGACAGTGCAGACTGATGTAGGCACAAGTTGTCAATTCGATTCAGATACAATTACTTGTTGTTGTTCGTTTTGCAATTGGAGTACTGCTTTCATTAGAACTTTTAACAACATCAGAAAAGGTCAAGGCAGATACAGTTTTAGAATTTTTTTCAACAGGAGCAGTAGTTTTATGGACAGATAAAACCAAACAATCATTATCCTGATCAACGATATCTACTATATTTTCAGGGACAAAACTAGAGACATTGGCTATTTCTTTAGCGCAATTATTAATTTGATTTTTATTAAAGTCCATAAACTCATCATTCAGGCTATCAAGGCAAGGTTGACAGATAGGAAAATAAGCTACATCTGTCTTCAAGATTGAGACAGTTCGTCTCTCAGCGCAGATCGGACAATAAGTATCAATGATAGACGAAGCGCATATACTAGACAGACTTTTGACAGGTTCAATAGATTTTGAAAGATTCTCAGAACCAATCTTGGATTCAGCCTCAGAAACTTCTACACATCTTACTCGAGACTATCAGAGGTTTCAAGAAAGAAGAGAAGACATCAATAACAAAATCAATAAAGTCGATAATAGACTTCTCAAGGTCTGCTGGACATCGCAGGCGAGAATCTTTATAAATTAAAAATCTTTTTTTATTTAATAGCAACGATCTACGCTTCTGCTTCAATCTTCCAACCTTCACAATTTTCAATTTATCTCACACTACCATTACAATTATTATAGCCATTATCTTTTTTGTCATTATTATTATCTTTCCTGTCGACATTACCACAATCATTACTATCTTCTCTGTCGTTATTATTATAATTATTATTGTTATAACTCAACATTTTTTATCCACATCCTCTCTCTCTCTCTATATATATTTTATATATATATATATATAAAACTATATTATAGGGTTCTTAATTTAAATATATAAAACTCCATTTTTTGTATAAATTTCTAAATTAAATTTATGTAAATTATTGAATATGTATAGCAATATTTATATAGCAAGAAATTAGCAAAGGAGTAAACAAACCGAAATACATTCACATTGTTAGCTGCGTTATGAACAAAATCAATCATAGTTTGAACAATATATTTTTTTAATGCTTTTTAAAATAATATCAATAATACAACAATACGATAATACAGTAACACATCTTCCATTCTTAATAAATTAATATATTGTGCCATTAAATATCAAAATTCATTTCAATAGAAATAAGTTTACTCAATAAACTTACAAAAAAATCTCTAAAAATTTAATAATCTGTGCGGTTACAGGTCAAACATTATTGGATATTTTTAAAATCCTTGATCTTGTCATTTGTTTGGGTTCAGTTGTCACTCTTCGGGTTCATACAATACCTTTCCATTGCGGAAACATGTATTCGATTGGGTTGAAAAAGTACTGCATGGTTATTGAAATTTCATAACATGTCAATTTCTTTCAACAATTTCTAATCTGAACATTTGTGAAGAAACTATATGCATAACGAGTAGCATTAAGAATGTTTTATCTCTGCTGTGGATGAAAAGAATTTCATCCACAACATCTAGATTTTGAAGGGATCATCCATCAAACCCAACAGCAATCCAACAACGCCAATATCAAACAATAATCCCAACGACAAATTCGACGATAAACACGACAAGAAGGCTGATACAATAAAAATTGACTAATAAACCTTTTGTGATCTAATTTAAAATGACAATGTGCATGAAAAATATATGTAGTAATCTTTTATAACCTTCGTGATCATCTTTTTATAATATTTAATAAATCTTTGTAATCATCTTTTATGATAACTTTTTAGTTATTATAATATAAAAATAATAAAAAAATAAAATAATATTTTTTTAATTCTTAATTGATAATTAAGCTCATAAAATATAATAATTCAGAAAAAAGACATAATTATCAAAAAATAAACATTCCACAAATAATATAGAAAAGAGGCTTATTGGGCATATTTACCAAAAATAAATAAAGATAAAATATATTTACCTAAAATAAATATTCATCAGATAGCGCTAGCAATATTAGAAAGATTGCGACAAAATTGGTAAATAACAATTAAACCAATCAGGAACATCAAAGGCTGCAAAAAATTACTATATAAACCCCTGTTTTCAGTCATAAAATCAGACAAAATTTTTATCCAGAAAGGACACGAGAATACAAGGTAATAAACCCTTCGTAAAGTAAAAAAATTATAATAAATCAAAAGACGAATTAATACAACAAATTAAAAGAGAACGATAATAAAAAATAATAATTAAATAACATTTCATTAACACCTCGGCAATTAAAGAAATCTTTACATTGTCGATTCATTTACTAATTTTCCAATTCTGTTTTCTTATACACCATACTCTACTAACCTCTAGGGTTTAGAGTAAGATTTTTAATTCTAATAGAGGGACTGTTCGATTTTTCGACAATTCAGAGAGAAAATAATGTGAAGCATCCCACAATAGACATTTTTTAACATTTCCAATATCCCATTTTGCTGTTTATTGATTAACAAATGTTATGATTTTAATAAACATTTTTGATTCTGTTTTTACTTTGTAAAGCTTTGCAGCTGATTATCAGAAGACTCTCTTTTAATTAATTATTAATAATAATATTATTATTAAAATTTCTGTGAAAATATAAAATTTAGTAGCAAATTAAAATTAGGAGTTTACTAAAAATAAACAATTATATAAAAAACGATAATAAAATTTATTTTAAGAAAAATAAATTATATGAAATTATATTAATAGAAACATACAACTTACTAAAAATAATAATATACAAACATATGTAATATAAAATAGCTTACTAGAAAACAGGACGGAATAACAAAGAATAATGAGAAAATTCCATTCACAAAAGGATCATTTGACAAAATATCAAATCAAGGTTCTAATCAAAATTCAATTAACTGTTCCAATGAGACGACGATAGAATCGATCAAATTTCAATTAATTATTCCAAATCAGATCAGTTAGTGTAGGACAACAGTATAAAAGGAACGTCTACAATCAAAGAAAAGGAAGATAAATGTACAAGTCGTAACCAAACTGTTATATTCCATCACCCTCGAACTAAGGAAATTCAAACATTATCTGGTAAATCACATTTTTAACACTATTACTTGAAAATTATTATCATTAATTTTTATTATCAAGTCTTCACTCTGTGAGAACAGAAGATTTGACTTACATTTTAAACTTTATTTCAGTTTGCGCAATCCTAATCGATTGACGTAAACTATTAAATAACCTTTCTTGAAAATAATTACTCGGTGCTTCACAGTTTATTAAGTAACTTTTTCTTCCCCTTTTTGTTTAAAGTTTATACAGCCGCTAGCTGGTAAACTTCCTGAGGGCTTTAAAACACTATGCTAAGCCTGTGTTTAAAGATTCTGATATATCAGTTCCAAATCTCGGTAACCCTTGTAATTGGTCATTTGTCACAAAATTTTTTAATAAAGATTTTATTTAAAACTCGTGTTATCTCAGTTTTGTTTTTGATCGATTTTTATTGTCTTTTATTATTTTAAGTGTTCCAACGTTCATCCGTAATCCCTTATGATAATATAGACTCTGTTAAGTGACCTAAAAGTCCTATTAAGTTTTACCTAATCATCCTTCCTTTTAGGAACTTAACAATAATAATTTTTCTAAATAATTATAATAAAAGGTGTGCTATTGTTATAGAGTTTTGTATAAATTGTGGTAAATCAAATATATATTTTTAAACAAAAGTGCTAATTTAGTTTTTTTTTTCAAATTTTCTTCTTTCTTAGAAGTTGGTAAGCTCTGTTAATTAAAACAAATAAGTCGATTTAGTATAAAACCCCAACAATTTGATTCCGTTTCTATTTTTTATCAAGACTTTTAATGGACCAAACCTTGATTCCACATGCAAGCCACTACTATTTTATTGCGATATTTTATTCCTGGTATTTCCTCAATAACTATTTTCTTTTTCAGATCTTGAATTAAATTTAAAAAGAATTAAGTATAACATTATGCATATGATTTAGAAGTTTATACTAATTAAATGGAAGTTTACATACATATATATTTAAATTGAAACCCCAATATATGAATTAATCTGTTGAAGTTTTTACAAATTTTAATAGTTAATATTATCTCTAAGGTACGCGTTAATACATTAATTTATTGTAATACCAATAATTCGGTAATAACCTTCTACTTTTCTATTGTAAATAGTTAGGGTTTATTTATTATTATCCTTCACCATCATTACTAGTAATGCTATTAGAAGTTTACAGTATTTTTTTTTTAATAATGTTCTCTATCACATTTTTATCAATGATGTTAATGTAACTCAAATATGTAATATTAAAAGGGGATTTTTCTTTGAAAACTGAAACAATTAAAAAAGCTACTCCATTCTCAATGTAACGCCATGGTAATGCACTTTGGTGTCCAACGAATAGGGAAATATAATAAAATATAAGGAGGTTTGGGTCAGATAAGCTGAAACGAAAATGAACAGCGACATGAACAGAAAGAAACGCACGCACGCACAGACACAAACACACGTGCGCAAGAGATAGCATCTAAAGCTTAAAAACCATTACGGTGATGTCGTCTCGAAAATATCGAGCGACACCGGGTTTCATAGCCAAATGCATAGATAGCTTCTGAACGTTGACATCCTCCGACAGAGAATGACCAGACAATGCGAACGTCACCAACTGCGTGGCAGGACTCTGGTCCAAGGGACAATTAGCGACAATATCGACTGCCTGCTGAGGACTCAAACAGTCCCACAATCCATCGGTGGCGAGTATGATGAATTTGTCCAATTCTGTCTCAATCTAAATGATCACCGAATCATCTTTTTACTTTTCTTGATCATTACCATTAACATAATGTTATTAATAATTTTAGTAACATTTTTTAAAAATCAATAATATACATAAAATTAAAAATAATCGATAAAATAAGAAAATCAGTAACATTAATCGATAAAAAATTATTGTCCAAGATCTAAAATTTTCGATATATGAAAAAAATTTTATGAAGCATATCACCATTATGATTACAAAAATATAAATTTTCAATGCAGCACGGTCGATCTTTGAGATCATGACATTTTAAACATTCTGATATTGATATGGGTTTAAAATAATCAATATTAATTAAAAAATTGTTTATATAATTCCACAATTCAGTTAATTTAAGTAAACTGGAATACCGACGTTGCATAAATGTCCAAAATTGTCTGTTAAATCTCTGGGAAAAATGTACAAGGATTACAGAATGAACACTAAATCAGTTATAAAGCATAGATGTAAAAATATCTCAAAAATGAAATTAGGTAACCAGAATAAAGCATTTTTGTCTCATATTGAATTCGGAAAAGTTTCTTCATACTTGTTCATGTTTTCAGCCAATCACTGCATCAACAAAAAATATTTCCCCGTTATACTAGGCAAAAATTAAAGAAAGGGTTTTGGTTAAACTATAAGTAGGAAAATCGATGAGAAATGAGAATTTAGAGGAGAACCTAGGTCAAATTGAATCACGAACATAGCAAGCATAGGTAGATAACAACTTTGGGATTAAATATTGCTTTTTTTACCAGATCTAAATAAAGCTAACTTTAACAAGTCAAAAACGTTGCTTGGCGTACAGCACTGTTTTTGACTTAATGCACACATTCACAGAAATGAGTTTAAATATTTCGCTAAAAATATATATAGTTGAGATCCTTCCCTGAGGATTTCAACAGACCACATGTTCCATCTCAAGGCGATAACATAGCTGTGCGGTTGAGATAATAATGACGGATTTTTATTGGTTGATAAAAAATTGATACTTCAAATAAAAAAAAATTAGTTTTGGAATGGCAGTTACGTGTGACTAAAATTTATTGGTTCTGCATAGGTAGGTGGTTTTTAGTAACGGTTTTTTTAAAAAGCAATTTTTCTCCAAAATAAGACATGATATAGTAAACCTGAAACTACACGTTGAATGATCTCCACAAACTTCATATTGTCATACTTTTAATCTCTGAAATTAAAAACCCCGAACAGTGAAATCAATAAAATAAGAAATCAATGAAAATAGATAATAAATGCAATGGTGCGGAGTTGCGTGTATTCAGGCGGTACTCACCACGTAACGATGAACATCGGGCTCGGCACTCAGGTAGGGTGGGTTGGTGTACGGAGTCGGGTGTTGGGAAATGTCACCGGGTAGTTTGATGTGGGCATCGAGCTCCTGCAACCAGTCCAAGCTCCATTTGTATCGAACATCGCCAAACGAACGACTGGGGATTAGTTCTCCTAACAACCGACCGTCGCGACACAACTGTTGTGGGTCGTCATCGGCATGGTCCCGCGTTAACCGATCCATTTCTTTGGGGTTTGCCAAAGTGTGGAGCTCATTCAGAGGTTTGGCGATTAGAGCTTTTCGGTCTGAAACGTGAGGCAGGAGACAGAGTCAACATGAAAGGAATATTAATTATTATCATGATTCTTTTAATATTTTATCATAATCTTTATTTTTATTACCCAGTGAAATACTAATGGAAATCATATCCAGATCAATTATAAAAATCCCTAATAAGCTTGCTTCAATTATTGAATATTTCATTTCAATAAATACATTTATTTTTTTTATTAAAATTGATTTAATTGTGAACTCAACTTAAGAGTTAACTTTTGACTCAGCTACACCCATCGAGAGCTGCCATAAATCAGTTGATTTCAATTTTCAAATTAATTTGAAATTCTTCATCTAGTTTACGGTCAGATGGCTTATTGTGACATTTGCTTTTGGTATTATTTAAATATGTTCTTTCTTAATGTATAATTTTTTCCAACTCATAAATTTGATTCTTGTTGCAACTAAACAATTCAATTATTTCTGAACCCATGACAAATACTATAAAATAATTCAAATTTAAATTAATAAATAAATTAGCTTAGTTAAACAAAAATGTTTATAGTGATTACTCAAATAATCCTTTAATATATCTTTGAAAATGTTCCGAATTTATAGTTTAAACAATCAATTTTAAACGTTTTAAGCGATTCAGAACAGGCAATTATGATCTCAAAGATATGGAACGTCCAGGTCAACCAAAAAAATGTAAAGATGCAGAATTAGACAACCTATTAGACCAGTAAAACCCAAAAACAACTTTCTCCCAAACTTGGTGTGCCTCAACACGTGATTTCCAATCAACTAAACGATATTGGAAAACTTCAAGTCGAAGGAAGATAGATGTCTCATGAATTGAATGAAAGCACTATGGAAAAATGGAAAACATGTAAAATTTTAATGGAAAGATGCCGAAGAAAGTCGTTTCTGCGTCTTATTGTTACAAACCATGAAAAATGGATTTATTTTAATAATCCAAAATTTCGAATGCTAAGCAAAATATTCATTCGAAGAAGACTTTGCTGTGTTTCTGGTGGGACCACAAAGATGTCGTCTTCTATGAGTTATTAAACAACGATGAAACGGTCAAAGCCAATCGTTATAAACAAGAACTGATTCAAATGAACATAACGTTAAAGCAGAAACGACCAGAATGGGACAAGAGACATGGGAAAGTTATTCTGTTACAAGATAATGCTCGATATCATGTAGCAAATTCAGTCAAGGATACGTATAAAGAACCTGGATGGGAAGTCTTATCTCAAACGTTATATTCCTCTATCTGATTTCCATTTATTCAGATTGATGGCACACGGACTGTCGGTGCTTTCGCAAATGAATTGTGTCTAAAGAAGAAAATTTCTTTTACAATGGTATTCACAAATTACCAAAAATTTGGATTAATGCTATAACTAACGATGGGAAATATGTATAACATAATTATGTGGTTAGAGTTTAAAATAAATGCATTTAAAAAAAAACAAATTCCACAGATTTACCTGCTACACCTATTATTTATTATTATTCTTATTCTTATTTATAATAATAATTATTATTAATATCAAACTAAATTAAAATTAACATGTTAATATTAACTAATAAACAAATTAAAATAAGCAAATTAATCAGTACATTAAATTATAATAAATAAAAATGAAACAATAATCAATATTAATAATAATTTTAAATAAATAAATAAAAAAGATAAGAATTAATAAATATAAATAATTTCATTAACTGAAAAAAATCGATTTTATAAATAAAAATTAATTTAATAATTACTAAAAATGCACAAATTTAAAAAAATATTATTAATAAATAATTATAAATAATAATTAAATAAAAATAGTTGAATAATATAAATATTAATTTATAATAATGAAAAATAATATAGTAATAAATCCAATATAACTGACCGTTATCTAAGCGTGCCAAGACGGCAGCGCAGTCGCCGACGTTGGCGATGTGGATGGTGGGCTTTGGTTGGCCCTCCTGGCCTCGCCAATAGAGTCTCATGAAGAGAGCAACGGCACCGCTGAGCGAGAGTCGCAGGAGAGGTCGACTCTGAAACCATTTCTGCAAATGACGGCGATCAACTGGCATGCACATATCCCTGTCCAATCGAATAAGAGCAGTTTTCATGGCCAGGCCAGGATCGACAACTTAATGGGAGAAAAAGAATGAGAGAGACAGAGAGGAAGAGAGCGAGTTAAAAGAGAATGATCCCTTCCACCACCATCGTACCGAGTCGGTTTTTGTCCTCGATCATTTCCTGCATGAAACGGAAGAGCGATTGCATAAACATCGACTGCACTGAATCGTTCAGACTCTCCCAATGGGCCGGGTGGAACCGTCGGACGATGGTGTAGTGAGCCGTGTCTTTGTATTCCTGAACAAATTCCCATAACAACGTTTTCAAAGCTAAAATCGGGATTGCTCTCAACCTTCAACGTCTTCTGAAGCTTGTCCACATTCAAGCACGATGCAGCGATGTATTCCAGTCCAGCCTTATTGACAAGCTGGGCACAGTCCTTACCTGAGTGACCGTCGACGACTCCAGCCAACATGCTTGAAATGTCCCCCTCGACCTGATTGACACCAACATTCCAGCGATCTTCTACCTTTATGTTGGCAGGCAATTGGTTGATATAAATCTCTTTAACGGGACAATCGGGAACCAATGATGAAACACAAACGTGTTCTTCACACGACGACAAAATCGTTTTGATTTCCGTTAAGTTAAATTTCGAACCCAAAGATTTTAGAATATGATTGAAATCTTCAGAGAACGAAGTGAAGCTAGATGTACTTATAATTCGACGATTCATATTAAAGAATCTTTCTTTTAAAATTATCTTGTATAAGTAAAATCTTAACATTTTTAAGTCTGGAACTTTTAATAAGCTGTTTTTACCATTGGCTTTAAGAATCGAAAGAGTGTGAGATTTGAAAATTCAAAATGTGTGCGGGTTCGGAGTTGATATTTAAACAAGTTTTTAATGGTATTTTTAATTTTATTAAAAGTTATTCAGTTGAAGTTGTTTTATTTTAACCATTATGAAACATATCTAAAATATGGAGATATATAAAAAATATATTATTTAGAAAAAACTATTATATACGACTGAAAACTTTAAAATAACCTAAATTAGGTATTTATCTTTAATTAATCATAGTAGTACTTGAGTAATATTTAGGGACGGATAAGTTTATCGTATTTATAAAAACAAAATTATGTCAGCTCAGGAATAAGTTATCCTGAAAATAAAATACATGATTGATATTAATATATTATTATATATTAGCTTTATCATTTTTTGATAAACTTCATTTTGATTATTTTTATTTTTTTCAAACGTTTTAGTAGTAATAAAGCATATGAAAAATTATATAATTATTTTTAAAGATAATTGCAGTTGAAGAGTATGAACAGTTCAGTGCAATCGCTCTTCCGATTCATGCAGGTGATGATAGAGAAATATGCATAAAAAGTTCTTACAATTTTAGATTTTAATGGGATCCATAGAAAAAGAAGTCCCAGCACCAATCAGCAACAATTCTAAACCCACAAAGGAGCCAAAAGAGCAAGAG
>JBBMKC010214364.1:0-12755 GCA_037834085.1 Bipalium vagum | reverse complement strand
GCGGAATAGGAAGCTAACAGCTCCAGAAATTACAGCACATTTCAATACGAATCGATCCACTAAAGTTAGTGTTGATACTGTCAAACGGCGATTAAGGAATGCTGGGTTATTTTGCCGTGTTGCAGTTAAAAAGCCATTCTTAAGAAAAGGAAATATAATGAAGAGTATTTAAACAAACTATAAAACAAGTAAAAAGGACTTATAATTACTTAACGATTAATATTTAGTGTTTTACATTTTTTAAGACACCTTAAACTTTATTGATTTACTCAATTATATTGATCTAACTTAATCTTTTATTTTTGTTCGACACCTTTATAATTGTTTATTTAACAAGATAGCTGTTTTTACTAATTTAGTGTATTCAACAAATAAATATTTATTTGTTAGGTTTTTTGATTATTTTTAGGGTTTTTAACAAGAGAAAGATTCAAACCATTGCTAAAAGAAATCAGAAAAAAGCTTTAACAATTTTTTCTGTTTATATTTTTCTGACCTCATTCGTTATCTAAAATAAAAATTAGAAATTCAATGATTTTAGAGTCTAATTTCAACTGAGTCATCGTTAGATTTTCTTCTGTTTTTTTATTCTACTTTAAATATTCTTCTAAATAATAATACATTTTAAAACGATAGTTTCAAAACATAAAACTAAAAATTTAAAATTAACTCCAGGAGCTTATGAAATTCAAGAAATATCTGAAGCGGTAGACAAAGAAATAAAATAACAACTTTAGAACCAATAAAGAAAAAGAATATTATATGAAAATAAAACCAAATTCAAATTCTCTTTGTTTTTGTTATATTTGCGTTTATCAAAAATAATCTCCAGAAATAATTACATATTTTAACTGTATCTTGCAAAATTATCCCTGAAGCAGCTTACTGGACACTTCATACAATAAAATAATTGTACAAATATTTTATTTAAGATGAATCGTGACAAAAATGTGCAAAATTATTAGTTAATTAAATTTACTGTTTCTCATTGTAAATAATTCCAAATTCACTGAGAAATTATCACCTCTTCATAATATTTTATTTCAGTAAAAAATCTTGGTTACCATAAAAAATAATAACCAAAAACTAATTTAATAAAATAACAAATTAAACCAAAAATAATCCGATTAAATCAACAAATTGCCAAATAAATTTAATTTCCCAATCTTTGCAACTTCAATCCATCCCTATGTATAACAGCATTTTACAATCCTCATTTGTCATGCGCATCGAAGCGTACTGTTAATAAAAGATTTTCTACCCTCATTTCGACATTCTATTAATTGTGAAACAATATCTGTAGGTGTGCCGCGGGTGTGTCGCTCATACGAATTTTTGTCCCCTTTATCAAAATACACACAATTTTCTATTTAACTGTGAAACGCATTCTAATCATAACTGGATCAACTTTTTATTCTGATTAAGACTATCTACATTTTTCCTTTATCAACGATGCTCTTCATTGGAATGTGGTAGACAATTAATTACTATTCAACATTTAATCAGCTGCACGTAAGTATAAAATTTTTTTCCTCCTTTGTACTGTTTTTAAACATTATTTTGTTAAATTAATATTTATTTTTCTTGTCATTCCTTTAGTAATAATAAAATTATTAAAAATAATAATATTAATAATAATAATTTATTTTCAATGTAAAATATTTAAATTATGATTTGATTTAGTAATTTCATTCTTTTTATGTGAAATTTATTTTAAGATAATTACATTACATATATGAAACCTTTTTATAAAAATTGAATTTATATTTAAAGAAAATTTTATTAGTTTATTATTTATGATACTATTTTAAGGAAAATTTTAAAAATGAAAAAAAAACTTTATTTATTGTCGGTAAAAAATAAATAAATTTAAATTGAACCAATGAAATATCAATGAAACCTTCAATTGGGAATTTCCTTTGATAATTTATTTCAATATTATTTCTATTTGAAAAAAACCAATTAATAAATTTATAAAATGAATATTTTTAAGAGGATTTTAAGAAATATAAAGAATAGTGAAAAAGTATCGTAAAAATCATTGTAAGCGAAGGCATCTTTGATCTGATGTCAAACAATTTGTTTGTTAAATGAAACTTAAGATTATATATTTTCAATTCATTTCTTGACTAAATATCAAAAAATGTAATTTTTTCCTAACGAATGAAGATTTATTATTTCTCAAAAATTCTTCATATTTAATCACATCAGAGATTTCAAGGATTTCTTAAATAAATTGACTGTCACATTATTATATAGTTTTCTCACTATTCTTATTATAATAAATAATATTGATTTATTTTGAGTATAACTTGGTTTTAAGAATTATTTATAAATAATGGTTTAAATAATAATTTATTTATAAATAATGGTAAATTTTATTTTAATCAAAATAATTTCCATCGTTAGGTATGATTTTTGATTATCTTTAAGCGGATTTTTCTTTAGATTAAAACAAAATAGTAATACTTCCCATGAATGCTGCCTTGTTGACATAAACTTTGATCTGTTTGAAAACTAAAAATTAAAATTGAAAAATATTGATATATTAAATTTTAATATAGAATATCAATAATTTAAAATTATGTACAGTAGAGTTCGCCTATTCCGAATATTAGTCTGGTCCGAAAATTGTTTACGCTCCCGAATTTTTATATAGGAAAATACAATATAATCAATTCGTCAAATCTGATAATTTTTTGAGAAGTTTTTGTAAAATATTTTTGTAATGCGAATTAATTAAAATTTTTAAATTTAAAACTAATTATTGGCCATATTCGATGTTTTAATGAATCCTATTACTTAAATTACTTGCAACATTATTTAAATATTGTTTTTATAAAATAAAAATTTGAATTTGATATTTTTCGCTATATGAAATACATTTCTTTTAGACAAAATGTTAAAAAGAAATCGAAAAGAAATTTCACTATCTAAAAAATATGAAATTATTAAATTTGTAGAAAATCTTTTAGACAAAGAGGAACTAAAATTGGTTTTAAATCAATATCGGAGAGATTTGGAATTAAAACTCCAACTTCATGTGATTTATTAAGGGTACAAAACCGCAAAAAAACAAAAAAAATAATTAACGATGAAGACAACAGGTGATATTAAAAGAATAAAAGTATTAACATGAATTAACATTAAAAATAATTTGGTTCTGTAACATGGATTTCTCTTCCGGTATTGATAAATTTATATTTTTGTTTTATATTATATCAATTGTAAAAAAAATTTTTTATAAAACTTTCTAAAAAACAAAAATTTTTGTAAGATCATTTTTCAGTCAAAAATGTGAAGATAAACATTATTAATTGAGTTTACTAATTTTTTTTATTGATTTTGTTAATTATTATTATTTTTTTTGTTAATTATTTTTTGGAACAAGATCGAGTCAATGAGTGTGAGGAGTTGACTGGAACTAGACGCCCTCAAGTGAGACGCTTTGTTGGTCAATATAAGCTCACGATCAGTGTTAGAGAACAAAATGATGAATTTTGGCTGTTTTATTCAAATTGAATTAATTTCTGCAATATTTAAAGGATTAATTTTTACTGCGGCTTATGGTTACGATTATTCAATCTGTTATGTATTAGCTTAGTATTAGTTAATGCTGTGAGTTAATTTTTAAAATAAAATCTAATGTGATAGAATCCATTGATGAGTTAATTAACTCATGATTTGGTTGCTTTTTTTTAAAGAGTTTGAACAGCATTGATGAAGATAATATTTTTCTATATGGAGCTCAATTAATTGTACCCTAAAGTTTCGTGTATAACGCGCGCGTTACACAAAGAAAAAAGATATTTTTACAAAAAACACCCTGCGCGTTATACACGGAACTTTAGGATAATTACTGTAATTTTGAATGAAATAAATATAAATCCTAAGCACGAATCAGATAAACAGACAAATAAAAATATGAATATAACTTTTGGGGTCAGGATGTTTGAAAGTTTAAGTAAAGAGAAAGGAAAATTTTTATTTGATGTGTTAGTTGAAAATTAATCGGAGATACCGCGATTCGAACGTACAAAATTTTATTTACAAAACAAGATTCTTTCACGAAATTAATCGTATGCACATAAATGTACGCCTATAAAGACTTTCTTAAATCTTCATTTTAGATCAGGTCGTCATCGCAGTCATCAAGATCTTCATTAGTATCATTAGATAGGCATTGCTTTTGATCGTCATTGAGATTTTCATCTTCGATTTCGTGGAAATCTGAGAAATTGACTGATGGTTTCCCAATATCTCTGTGAAATCCCCATTGCGCAGCACTCCATTTTATATTTGAAGCCACACAGAATTTGCTAATTTTTGTTATTTGGCACTTAGGAAGCTGGAAAATCTTCAGTATTTCTTCATTTCGCTTTTGCCATGATCCAAGGCAGCCGACTGCGAATGTGTCTACTAGAACAATCTAATCTTGTAGGGCTTTCTTAGTCTGGTCGGGAAGGTCTTGATAGTAAATGAGATTCTTATGATTACAGAAAATGTTTTTCTCTGTATCATACGGACATTTGATGTCAAGAATTTTGTGGTCCGCGAACTCAACCTGAAGGTCAACAAGTTTTGTTGAATTGACGTACTGCTCTAACCGCTGAGCTACATCCACCGACTAATTTTCAATTTATCTCACAATATATATGTGTAAACTAATATTGATTTTTAAAACTCATTATGCATGTTATTAATAGATTAATAATATAAAATAATAATAATAATATATTAAAAAAATTAAATTAATTATCTAAATGTAATTCCAAAAAAAGAAAATGTAAAAAACCTTCGAATCAGGTATTCTACACAGAAGTCTTAATCCCTTGCTTATTTATTATGGGTTGAAAAACAATGAAGTTTCAAATGAAAACATTTTGAGATTGAATTTGTTATTACGAATAATAAAAAAGGAATTTTAATGGATAATTTGAAATTAATTAAAACAAATACCGAATATAATTGTAATACTGAATAAAAAATAGAAAACATCCATTCATTTTTCTCATTAAAACAATTTTAGCTTTCATACATTAATTTCTTTTTAAGATAGTTCATAAAATGATTTTCTTATTATGATACTGCTGTAGCTCTGGAAACCAAAAGTAAAAAGTTTTTAAAAGGTTTTCTAAATTGCAGTAAGTAGTGGAGATTATAATATCATATTTATATGATCGGTGGATTGATAAGTAAGTTACAATTTTTTTTCATTTTTCAACAGAATCCACTTTTAGGTTTATGCACTTTTCAACAGTGCTCGAGCTTCATTAGAAAAGCAGCTTTTATTATAAGCTTCAAAATGCTCAGTCGTTTGACTTATAACGTCGTTGTTTGACAAAAACCTATTTCCTCCTAGTTCTTTTTTGAAATCTAAACACAAAAAGAAATCAGACGGCGCTAAATCTGGAGAATACATGGATGTTGAAAGAAGTACAACCACAATTCATTCAATCTTTGTTCAGTTTTCCAGTATTGATGGTTAAATGAATTGTTAGATTGTAAAATGTTTCTTTTTTAATTCTTTAACAATATCATGTGTTTTATCGATCATTTCTGACGTATTCATCTCTTTCGGAGGACCTGATCGTTAATCATCAATTGCGCTTGATCCACCACTTTTGAATTCAGCGAACTAATATTTCACCATAAAATCTAAATGTTTCTTGAACTTTCTTGATTTTTCTTTGGCCATTTCCCCTTTTAAAAAGGTTGTTTAATCCCTACACAAAATTAATTTGTCTCCATTTTTCAAAGAATTTAAAAGTTGCTTATTTCAAATGACTTAAATAAAAATCCTAATGTATGAATTAATATAAACATTTTATATTAGTAAATTGGTTGATCGTACTTCTCGATAATAAAGTCTATTTTTTTGTGACATTAGTTTGTCAGGTAGCTTAGTTATCAATCCACCCTGGTACTATATTGTCAAAATTTTAATTTAGCTTTATAAAACCAGACAAGATATATTTTTTAAAAATAATAGGGTAAAAAATGTTGTCCACCATCACTATCAATAACTTGTCGTTATTCGTCCACTAAGTGTCTTATGCCTTACTCATAGATTCGGATAATTTTTACCTAAAATTTCTGTTCATTAGTTTCATGGTAAACTAATCTATATTGTTATGACAAAAAGGTTTCGGAATACAAATTCTGAAAGAAACTCAAATATTGAATTCATAATGTAAATGAAGGACGTGTCACAATCCTTAAAAGGGTCTAAAATATTGATTATAATCATTTAAAACAATTGCACTTCAGAATATGCTGCAATGAACTAAAAATGTTTTTATTTATATGGTTATAAATATCTTTCTAATTCTTTGGAATGATGAACGTTTTGCTGCAAGATTCATATTTGAAAACCGGACTTTATAAATGTCATACAAGACTGAAAATTTATATCGATTTAAATAATAAATGAGAATAAACCTAAATTTATAAAAACCCATAAGTTTTTAAATAAACATAATTTTTAAAATATTCTGATTTGTAATTTTCTAAGAAATTTTTCGTAAATATTTTCGGAAATTTGAAACCTGAATATTATTTTCATTCCTTAATGTAAATTTTTCAATAGTAAAATTATCTGGGCTATTTGGCAATGCATTCAAACTTTTATTTGTATTTTAGAAAAGCTCTTTAGAAAAATTTCCAGAATAAATTCTAAATGTGAATATATTAAAACTTTGATAATAATAATAATAATAATAATAATAATAATAATAATAATAATAATAATAATAATAATAGTATTAATAAAATATCGATAAAAAGGACAAAAAAATAAAACATAAGTGGTAATTACAACGATAAAAAAACAATATAAAGACAGAATCCATGCAATAGGGATATTATAAAAGTAATGACAGGACTAATAATAATAATTATTATTAAAATAATTTTATTTTATGAATTAAATCTTTCTGGAATTCACATTTCATTGAGAATTAAATAAGATCAACAAATCTTTAGCATAATTCATTTATACTTCTTTCACTGAAATGAAATTAAAATTCTGTTCATAGACCATTCAAACAAAATTTTAATTATCATCTTATTGTTCATTTTTTAATACATAACTTTCTTATTAAATTTCATTTGTTATACAATATTAGAAAATTTCAATCAGATCTCATATGTTGTGATGTAAAAAAGAAAATTTATAAAGAATGCAATGAGAAGAAAGAAAAATGAATATAAGCAAATCATCAAAATTCTCTATTCAGAAGGATTCAAGATTTTTAAAAGTAAAATATTACAGAAAATAAATGAAGAAGGCCTAAAAGTAATATCTCTAACTGCGAAAACGAATAATTTTTTAAAAATCAAAATGGATCCAAAACCAATGCAAGCTAATATCGTGTACAAATTCCAATGTCATGGATGTGGTCATATACATAGGGGAGACAAAACGTCACCTAAAAAAGTAGAACAAGTAAAGTGTTGCATCATACTGTTTGTTGCAAAGAAGGGCAAGGAAATAAATATGCCACTTAAAATGAATTTATTGTAGTAATGAACAACTTTAATAACGATGAAGAAAGAAAAATATGCGAATCATTAGTAATTAAAAAACTAAATGCAGAAATTAATTCACAAAATGGAGAAAGCAGAAATCAACGGATGATTATTGTTTTCCTTAATTAATATTTTAAAAAATAATTATTTTTAAAAAAAAGAATAATTAAAAGAAAAATTTTTAAATATTAAAAAATGATATTTTTAAAGTTTGTAGAATTGAAAAAGTTAATATAATAATAATAATGTAGATAATAATGCATATTAATAATATTATATTAATGTATATTATTATGTATTATATTAATGTATATTATTATGTATTATATTATGTATAATTATATTATATTATATATATTAAATTAATATATACATATATAAAATTATATTATATTATGTATTATATTATTAATGTATATTAATAATGTAGATAATATTATCTAATAATGTAGATAATATTTTTAAATCATGATAGTGATATCATTTGAAGATAGACATCGAAGAAGAATAACATTGATTGAAGAAAATCTGAAAGAAAAGATCGAAACATATTTCAAGATAGTAGTATAAATAAAATTTTGCGTGTTAGAAAATATTTTTTTAAAAGCGTGTACTTGAAAAAAAAATTATTGTTCACTAGATTAAAAAAACTAGTAATAGTTTCCGATATATATAGGAAACAGGCGGATGCAGAACTAGTTATGTACTTTTAATAATAGTTTCTGTGAAAAAAAAGTGGCTTGAAAGTGGATTAATTCATAGTGTAATCATTAACATCAGACTATAAAGAGATAGACAAAGAACTGGATATTGTTAAAGAAAGATTAACCAAGAATGCATATCTATATATAAAGATAGAAAAGATCATCAATGAAACAATCAACAAATTAATAAGCGATTAAGATATGAAGAAAAGCAATTTAAATTGAAAAGAAATTAAAAAAAGAGGAGTACAAGAAGGTACTAAAAATATCATTTTTAACAAGGTTTATAGCCTTCACGAACGTAATAGAAAAGCATGTAGAACATGAAAATCTAACAGTAATATCAATTACAGCGAAAACGAAACATTATTTAAAAATTAAAACCCAACGCCTGCGATATTGTAATATAATATCGTGTACGAATTTTAATTTTTTTAGATGTGAAGGGTTACATATACAGGGCAAACACTTCAGAACACGTTTTACATGTAAGATATGAAAGACAAGTGAAAGTTGCATCAAATAAAAAATATTTATGAAATAAACCCATTTAAAAAAACTCTTTAATCTATGAAGAACAAAATTTATATTTTAAACAAATCCGTAAAACATAAAATTCTGCATCATAATTCAATATTCTAATAAAAAGTTAACACATGTGCTAGAGCGAAATATTCTTAAAATATATTTTAAATTAATGGACAAAATTTTTTGCTTCTTAAATTTCAACTCTGAAGGGATTTATAAAATGAAGGAAATGTAACATAAAATTATTCAGAAAACAAAAAATAATTGTAAAATGACAAAGTAAAATGTGTTTTTCGTGTGAAATCAGATAATATATTCTGATATATTTTTTTGAGTTTGATTAAAATTTTAGGAAATAGTAATATTTTAGATTAAAATCAATATCATTTGTACCAAAATCTCTTGTTACTTATATAAAGGATCATAGTGAAGAATAAATCCGTAGTTATTTTTGAATTATTAATATTATTTTTTCTTAAACAAAATCAATATTTGTTCATTCAAGACAAAGATCATTTTTATTTATTCGAATTCTTTTCTCGTTTTATTTTCTTAATTAGAGGATTTTGGAATAGAAAAATATCACGTTCATGTATCATATATTTAAAAAATCTCCTTTTTATATACTTCTTATACAAGTTTTTTTATCAATAAAGAAAATTAAATTAATCTTAAAACATCAAATAATAAAATAAAAATAAAATTTTATTATTTTATATTGAAAATATATTTTTAATTTAATTTAAGTCATGATTATTATTAATTATTATTATTTAAATAAATTAAGTGGCCAATTTGTTACAATTAATTATTATTTAGCTAGTTAGAATTTTGGTTTGAAATTCGGCAGAAGCCACTTTTGAAGGTTATGTCATCTGTTTATCTATTTTAAGTAAATTAATTACTAATTTTATTAAATTAGGTTTTTTTAAAGAGGTATTTCTGTAGAAATTGGTCCAAAATACAAGAAATTTAACAAAAAACTAATTTTTATAATTTTATGTTTTAAGGTTAAATCAAGTCATTGGTCACTTTCACATAAATTTTAGCACTGTTCTATTTGTTGGCCTTAGTTACAGTTTGAACCAATTTCACAAACCTTCCTATTTCTGCACCTTTGAATGAAACAAGATGATTTATTGTTCATTACATGTAATATTTTTTAACCTTTCCCAACAATTTTTATAAATTATTGTTCCGGTATTCACATGCTTTTGAATTAAATATGTTAATTTTTTGTACAAGGAGCGATCAATTATTTCAACTAGGACAATTTTTTTTCATCTGTTCGCTCGATTTCATCCACACTTAATCTAATTGGTGGTAACATACCTCCTCTTTTCAATATTACTTTTATCGATTTCAATGAAAATATCTTTTTCGATGATGCTGATTCTCAAGAGATACATTTTAAATAAATGTTTTAAAAATGTACATATAGGGTGATCTAAACGTTAACGCCGAGTTCGTTATAGACTATTTAAATTTGAATTAAAGAAAATTCAATTTTAATCAACCTATAAGTAAAATCAAATCTTAAAATAAATAATTATAAAAATTATCTTAATATCATGTTTATTCGAATTAAAAAATGTAGCAAAACATTCAAAATAATGAAAAAATTTCATATGTTATGAAAGTTTAATTCCTGAAAAATATCAGTCATGCTGTCGACAAGATATATGCCATTTATGAGTCTGATAAAAGAAAAAACATTGCGAGAGTAGTTCGTAAAATTTCTCGATTAATTTTGAATTGAAAGATAAACCTCCTTCTGGTCAAATGTTCAAAGAGGTTCAAATAAAGACGAAGAAATCATAAAAATACTCCACCAAGACTGTCACAGATGCAATTATGACATTGATATAGAGTCATATTTATGCTGGGCATTTGTTAAAATTATTTTTAAAATCATCCAGAAAAAAGCTTCGTTACAAAAAATCTTTATATTTGGGTGCCTCATAATTTCTCTAAAAAGAACATAATAAGCAGAATTTCTATTTGTAAGCTGTAAGCCCTGGAATTTGATCAAAATATTAATTTTATATTCAATAATAAATAAATCAAGATGTAGAGCCAAAGCCCCGGATAACCAACCTATATTTGATACCAGTTGAGCTCATGATTCCCAGTTGTTCAGACCAATGCTCTTTTCAGTCCACAGCAGCTTATAGTCAGAGTATAGCTGTTATATCCACACATAACTGTTGCCTTTATAAGGTTGTTTTAGATTTTTACACGGGATAAGTTTGTTCCATGAATCACAAGCTACTGAATCACTCGTCCACCAATCTAATCTAAACTTAGTCCTATATTATTTTATATTTTTTTTTCATACTCTAAATTATCCATTTTATTATTAATACAATTTATTATTATTATTTTATTATTAATACAATATAAAGTATCGTCATTATTACTATAATTTTTTTATATAATAAAAGAAGTTTGATATTTTTGAGATTTCTCCATTTGTATAAATTAAATCTTATAATTATTTTTAAGGTTTAAAATTCTTTTAATGATTTTTATTATATTGATTAAATATACAAGTAGTGATATATACAATTAATAACTCGATCAACAAGGAACCGAATTTTTAAAACCACAGATTTTAATGTTAAGGTTGAATGTCATATTTCCTTCATAGTTAAAGTTTTAATTATTTGTTTACATTATATTGCCTAAACATGTAAGTAGTGTGTAAATGTGTAATAGATACAATTTATTTTCATAATTGCAGATTTAAAGGTTAAAGTTGCTCTTGGTTGCACTAATAATTTTACATTCTACTAACGTTTAATTATTCTCTATAAACATGTGTACAGCAGATTCTGTTTTCTGACATGAAAGCTGGTTTTTCGACCAATTGTTTCACGAGAAATTAGTTATCTAAAAAGGTTTTCCGTTTCAAAATTTTTACTTGAATATTAATTATAAAGAGATATTTTCAGGTGACATTAATATATAACTGAAAATCAAAATTTAAATTAAGCGACTTTGTTTTAATTTTTTTTCAATTGAATATCCAGAATATTTTTATTATGAGATTTATCGTTGAAAGATTTGATAAATAACTTTAGTGAAAAAAAAATTTAGTTAATTTCAAATGTACTTGTTTAGGATATCGAAAGCATTATATCTCGTATCAAAAATATTTTAAAAAATAAATAAAAATGTTGTTCCAGGACATTGTTCAGAAACTTTTAATTGATTAATCATAATTTTTTAATTGTTTGATAAATTAAAACAATGTCATGATATCTATAATTTTTCTAAGATATAAATGGTTTCAATTGAATTTTTTTTGAAAACTTTTTTTACAAAGATTTTTTGAGTAAAATGAATTTTCATCAAAAGAAATCTAATCAATAAATTCACAATAATAAAATAAAGTATTTTACTCAGTTAGATTTTTTGGTTTAAACAACCAAAAATTATAAATATTAAATTACATAATAAAAGATATTTATAAAAAGAATCTTACTTTTAATATTATTTTTATGAAGTTTTCTATTTATTTAACGTTATTTATAGAATAGAGATCTGTTGCTTTCGATTAATTGTAAAATTGAATAAAAGCTTTACTGGAATCACTCAGTTGCATTAAGAGCATTCTAAAACAATAACAAGTGTAAATAAAACATGGGAATAATTTTGAAAAATTTGGTTTGAATAAATCTAATTATAAAATTTCCTGTATATTCATGAAAGTCCATTATCAGGCTACCATTTATGAGAAAGTCATTTAGTACTTATGAAATATTTTTAATATTAGTAATTGGAATATTTAAACTTTATGTGCCTTTTTAAAAATAAAGGGTTTCATCAATCGAAGCAGATGATTGTTGAATCGGTACAACTTGGTGGTTAAGGCGTTTGGAGAAGTGTTAGGTTTTGATTATGTTATATTTCAAAAAGTTATAATAATAATAATAATAATAATAATAATAATAATAATAATAATAATAATAATAATAATAATAATAATAA